>CAUYTI010163169.1:0-21570 GCA_963575145.1 Galago senegalensis
AGAGTGCACCTGTTACACACCTTGATGGGAGTTAAGAGCTTAGAGTGCACCTGTTACACACCTTGATGGGAGTTAAGAGCTTAGAGTGCACCTGTTACACACCTTGATGGGAGTTAAGAGCTTAGAGTGCACCTGTACACACCTTGATGGGAATTAACAGAGCTAACAGTACACCTGTAACACACCTTGATGGGAGTTAAGAGCTTAGAGTGCACCTGTAAAACACCTTGATTAGAGTTAACAGAGCTTGGAGTGCACCTGTAACTCACCTTGATGGGAATTCCTAGTGCTTACAGGACACCTGGAACTCACCTTGATAAGCTTCTCTGTGACCAGCGGGGTCACTCTGGTGATGACGTGTCCCTCCTTCTGTTTTCTATAATTCCCATCATATGTTAAACTTCCTATCATTTTATTATAAATTCAGGCTATCTCTGTAACAATATCCTAATATTGAAACCTTCATCAATGTTTTCAATGATTATATTTTGAATTTTACTCATATAATTAAGCCTTCTCTTTTTCCCAATAATGTATCAAGTTATAAGTCAGCATTTTCTCATTTGCTAGAGAGATCAATATATTTTTAGAGTGTTGGTTTTGTCAAGGTAATGATTTTAGTTCATCTTTTTGTTTGGTTTCCAGCAACTTACACTACAGACATGTACATTGGTACGTGTTCCATCCGTAGTCTCATGGTGATTTGGGTAAGTGACATCGAAGTGTCACTTCGAGAGTAATTCTTTTAATAGTTGGTATCCTGAGTGTCTCCTGTAGAGGAATGGACACCATGCTTGCAAAGGACAGTTACTGATTCTTATCACATTAAAAGGAAATGCTAAGAGCAGCACAGTCTCCTGGCAAGCCTAGAGACGTTTTGTGACTTGGGGTCAATCCCTCAATAACTCTGTGTTCCTGAATGAGATAAGATCGGTCACTCACTAGTAAGCATATGTTAAACACTGATGCTTAGTATTTCTTCATGAGGGTTGTGGGGAAAGAACATGTGAGGAAAGAGCACGTGGCAATCCTTACGCCTGCAGCCCTCGTACATCATTACCCTAACTCTCCACACCTGTTGTGTGTCACCTTAATAAACAGCCATTGCAGAGGGGGCTCTGGGCTACCCTGCACTTAAGATTAGCCTGCCTCTCGCAAGCTAGTGCTTCTAATCCGTGTCACACCTGGTTCCTCATGCGGCGACCGAGACCAGGGCCTTAGGGGTTGAGACAGTTTCCTGCTGGTAGAGACCTAGGATGTTTCAGGACATATATTGTAGAAATATCTGGGGACAGATGGGCCCTCGTTGGAATGAAACAGTAGCTCAAATTGGAAATGAATAGACATTTAAAAATAGCATGTCACTTAAACTGTCCAACAAGTATTAAGATCACTTATATTAAAAATTTGTTGGCAAATTTTTCTATGCTCATTTTTATTTCTTTGAGAAAAAGCTTTCCCCTTATAATTGGAAAGACTACTTCATACGGTAATAAATTTTCTTTTCAACAGAGTTCACACATCTCGTGTTCCATTGTCTGGTCGCTCTCAACAGTGCTTTGTTGTGTCACACAGAAAAGTCTTTCCGTTCCACATTCAGTGTCTTCAAATAATATCAAAGAGCCACTAACTCTTCCTCCAGTCTCTGCTCAGTCGAGCTGTGCAGAGTTAGCTCCTTGAGTCTTTTCTCTAAACAATTCTCTCCACTCAGTTTGTGTTGCATTCTCTGAAATATCTATAATCAACGGCATTTGTTGAGTTGAATCACCTGTGGCTTTACAGGTGCCCTACTATAAAACCAGTACAATGCATGTGATTGACTAGGCTGCACGGTATCCCTGAGGGAGTTAGTATTCCTGAGGGAGTTAGAGCACTGGCAGGCTCACGGGGCATCTCACGTGTAACCTGTGAGCTACGCGGGTGTTCTGTGTTCACAGGGACAGAGAGGAAGAGGCAGAATCCTCAAGCTCCCTCCAGTTACCAAGGGTACCTGTGCAGCTGTGACTCCCTCCAGTTACCAAGGGTACCTGTGCAGCTGTGACTCAGTCTGCCGGAGTTTCAGACAGACCCAGAAACTCCGGGGGAGAGGGCTCAGAGCACTCGTTCTCAGTACTATTCACAGAGAATCAGCATCTACTATACGAGGACAAGTGTAGGCTGTTGGGTTGTAAAATATGTCGAATTTCTGATCACTAGGGTTGATCCCCTGACCTGCATGTATCTGCGTGAAGCTCCTCAGAGACTGGGAATTTATCATATGCACCTGTCAGCAGCCCTGAAATGAAGAACATTCCTCAAATGAACAAATTGCTAGCGAGTGGCTGGTGGGCAGAGTGAGTCTCCTTCTCTCCCATCTCCAACACCCCCAAGCTGCAGGTGCCCTGACTCAAGAGAACAGGAGTGTTCTTTGACTTAAAGAAAGTGGTTCCATCTGCCTGCTCGAGTTCTCATATGTGTTTCATATACGGTCCTGTGCTGGGCTGTGGTCCAGAAAAAAAGTCTCTAGCAAGATTTAAAGTATAGTTGAAGGTCATGATAAGGTGGAAACATCACAATTTTGTACAAAATGAACTGTCAAGTAAACATCACAGCAGGTCAGAGAAGAGAGAGAGTGGATTCCGACAGGACTCCAGGGACCATGTCACCCCTGCACAGGTGGGGAGGAGGATGGTCAGGGAGATGGCGGCTTGCAAGGGGCTGAGGGCAATGCTTTAGGTCAGAAAGAAAGTAGCCACCATAGCAGTTTCCTGACCACGTAACCTTACACAGTTGACTCAGTCGCTCTATTACTCAATTTCTTGGTAAAATGTATTTAATGAAAATAGTCAACTGTTCTCACTGCTCCGTGTGCCAAGCAAAATACAACACTTTACATGAGTCGACTCATTGAATCCCCACAGAATCCATGAGCTAAGTGCCGTTAGGAGAGACAATTCCCATAAATTGCTTAGAACAGTACAGACTGCATTCCAAGGTGACCCTTGGAATAGGGTAAGTATGACCACTATTACATCACTGTCACCACCTGCAGGTAAGAAAAATGATGTACATAGAGGTTTGCAATTTAACCAAAAGCATAAAAACCAGAACTAGTAAGTGGCAAGATTTGAACCAGGAAGTCTGTCTGCTGAGTCTGAGGATATAATTCTTCACAATGGGACCTTTAAAAATAACCAAATTGCTATGGACAGTGAGTGGCACTGTCTCAAGGACATGGAAAAGCTTAAATATTAGTGACTACCCTTACTGTTTCGGGGAAGACCAGAATCACAGCTTTGGAAGCATACAGCTCATTCTCACATAACCACAGTTGATGGCGTGTCTACATATACTTGGCGCTGGACTCAGTGCTGGGGAAAATGGTCCCTGCCCACAAGGAGCTTCCAATATGTAAAAGAAGTCAAGTTCATAAGCAAATAACTGAGGAATGATGAGAAGGACGCTGTGGGAATAATGGCAATGAAATCACACCTTCCTCCATGAATTGTCCCAAGAATTAAATCAAATCTTAGACTAGTGCCTAGCCCTATAACATGGGTTTTTTGTTTTTGTTTTTGTTTTTTGTTTTGCAGTTTTGGGGGGGGTTTTTTGGCCGGGGCTGAGTTTGAACCTGCCACCTCTGGCATATGGGGCTGGCACCCTACTCCTTTGAGCCACAGGTGCTACCACAACATGGTTTTTAGGATAAATGCATTAGTGATTTCCTTACTGGTATGATCATCTGAGTGGTGGGTACTCGTGAAGGAAAGCAAGCTGAAGGAGCAACTCCCGCCCTGAACAAAGTCCAGCTCCCAGACTCGCTGTGCTTGGTCCTCCAATGTTTTGTCATTTTGCTTAAATGTGAATGAGTTTCCAAAATTAAAAACTTAGAAGATCACAGATTTCCAGTGTTTCCTGAAATCTAAACACTGGAAAGCACATTTCTGCTTGGTGGACATGAGGATTCAGCCCACGTGGAAGGTGGCAGGGCCCTCTCCCCACTGTACACTGCCAGAGACCAGCTGCAGGTCCGGACGGCGCCAGCAGCCCGGCTCCTGATGAAGGGGTTAATAAAGGAACACCCTCTCATCTTACTGTTCCTAGAGATTTATTTACAAGATTTTAATTTTGGTCATTATTATGAATGGAATCGTTTTCTTTTTCATGTAAAGGGGATATTGCTAAATCTCTAAAGAGTGAGCATGAGGCCCGATGACCTTTCCTGATCTCACCAGCTCCCTGCAAACCAGCAAATACAAAGCCACCTGAAGAAGAGTTGTCCTCAATAAGTGGAAGGACTGCCATACTACCCAGCAGCAAGTGCCCTCCAGGGCGCACACACGAAACAATTGAAAACAGCTATTCAATAAAAGCTTGTACAAGAAAATGTCCAAAGCACAACTATTCACAATATTCAAAAGGTAGAAAGAACCCAAATGTTAATCAACAAAGTGTGGTATATCTATGTGATGGAATACTATTCAGCCCTAAAAAATGAAGAGCTCATCAGTGCTACTGTGTGGATGAGCCCTGGCACGCTGTGCTGGGTGGGAGGACAGACACAGAGGTCATACACTGGGGTTCTGTCCACACGAATGCCCAGAACAGGCAGGTTCATTCCCATAGAATGTAGGCTGCTGGGGGCTCTGGGGATGGAGGACAAGGGCAACTGCTTTAATTGGTACAAGATTTTCTTTTGTGGTGACAGATAGTCCATTATGGTTATAAAACATTATCATGGACTAAATTCCATGGAATCATGCCTTTAAAGTGGGTAAAATGGTAAATATCAGGGCTTGTGTATTTGACCACAAATTTTAAAAAGGCATATTTCTCAGAATGTAGGCTCTCAAAGATCAGGACATTTGCTGTCTTTTATCAAAGCATCTGTTCAGTGAGTTCTTCTCAAATACAGTGACTTAATCGGCCCAGTGTGACTGGATATCACATAATTGTTGACCAAAAGAAAGCCTGACCTCATCATGCCTCACAAAGGTGTCACTGATGCTTTTTTTTTTGTCTTTTTTTTATCATTGGGGAATTATTGCGGGTACAAATGCTTATGCTGCTTGTATTTGTAAAGTAAACTTGCTCCTATAAGAGTGACCCCCAAGAGGTGTGTCATACCTTACGACCCCTGGCCCCTCCCTCTCTCTGCTCTCCCCCACTCCTCCACCCCCCACCATGTACTAGCATCAACTGTCCTAACATCAGAATTGAGTACATTGGATTTTTGCTTCTCTATTCTTGTGATGCTTTACTAAGAAGACTGGTTTAACTCCATCTGGGTTAATACAAAAGATGTAAAGTCTCCACCTCTTTTAGTGGCTGAATAGTATTCCATGATAGACATCTACCACAGCTTGTTAATCCATTCCTGGATTGGTGGGCATTGAGGTTGTTTCCTTAATTTGGCAATTGTAAATTGAGCTGCAATAAACAGTCTGGTACAAATGTCCTTATGATAAAATGATTATTTTTCTTCTGGGTAGATGCCCAGTGATGGGATTGCAGGATCAAATGGGAGGTCTAGTTTGAGTTCTTTGAAGATTCTCTATACTTCCTTCCTAAAAGGTCCTGGCTGGGGGCATCAGCCTACTAGACTCAAGGCTGTATTACAAGGCCATAGTGATCAAAACAGCATGGTATTGGCACAGAAATAGAGACACAGACATTGGGAACTGAATAGAAAACCAAGAGATGAAACCTCTTACAGCCACCTGATCTTTGATAAATCAAACAAGAACATACCCTGAGAAAAAGAATCCCTATTCAATAAATAGTCCTGGGAGAACCGGATAATCACATATAAAAGAGTGAAACTGGACCCGCACCTTCCTCCACTCACTAAAATTGATTCAAGATGGATAAAAGCTCTTGATTTTAAGATCTTTTAAGATCTAAGGCATTAAACAATAAAAATCCTGGAAGTTAGTGTGGCGAAAACAGTGATGCTTTTTCTGACTGTGAGAATTTGCGGCATGTTTTCCTTTATTATTTCAGGCATGTTTTTCTTCCTTTACTGAACACAAGGCCTTCCTGCTCCTCTTCTGAGTCTGTGATGATGATCAGCTACACGTCCAGGACCTTCTGGGACACAGGTCATGACTCTGCAGCGGGCAGGGCACCTGTGCACAGGCAGGTGCGGGCTGTCTGTGCCAGAACGACAGTGTTCATGGAGCACCTGCAGTGTCCCAGGGCTCTGCCTGCAGCTTCCCAGGACCGCTTCACTCCTTAAAGCCCCTGCAGGTGTGTCTGGAGACAGCGCTGCCACACACCATGGTGCTTCCCTCACTAAGTGTCCCTTGTTCTCTGATGGGGCTTTCAGATCGTTAAGTAACACAGACCTCTCCTGACGCTCCCCCCTTTGCTAGCATCCTTAGGGGTGGTGTCTACAACTGGCCTGAGCATCCCAAATGCAGTCCACAGGCTGCCACCAAAGGAGCTCCAGAGTTCTGCTACTGAAGCAGCTTATGTTTGCTTTAGGGAGAATCCTGTTATCTGGCTCCCTGCTGGGTTTGTTGCCATCTAAAGCTTAGAGTTGGCAGCAAATGCATTTTCTTTTCCAAAAAGCACAAGGGGGAGACAGGCTGCCTCACTATGTGCCAGGAAGGGGCAGGTGGCAGGAGTCAGGGGAGGGGGAGGATGGGGTAGAAGATGGGGGAGGCTGAGGAGGTGGGGGACAGGGGGTGAGCAGGTGGTGTGGAGCCCTGGGCTCTAGAGACTCCCCATCTATTCCACAGCTCCATAGCTTCATAAAGCCTTTGACATGGTGTTGAGACTTCACTGTCCAAGCACTGTTCTAAAACTTTTGCCAACATTGCCTTATTGAATTCTCATTGTAATGCCATGAAATGGGTTTGAATAAATAGTCACTGCCCAAAATGATGCCATTTGTGGCAAAATCTCCAGCAAACACCCATCCATCTAACCCTCTGGCTCTTGCTCTTATTGACAAGGAGACATTGTAAAGATACAAAGATGCACCCCAGAGGGTTCAATCTGCTGGTCACACTGACTCAGACCAGACACAGCTGATACAGACCCCGTCCTCCAGAATCAGGAGGTCTGGCAGGACCCAGCACCAAACCACCATATGCAGAGGTATTATCACGTCTCTTATGCAGAAATGGCTGTCTACAAAAGGTAAAGATTGGGTATGATTTGTGTTAGAGCAGCAGGATAATTTCTGGTTGCTGAACAATTTGCTTTAACTGTACTCCATCATTCCTACTCTAATAGAAAGATCTGCATGTGCATTAGATGTCTTTGCTTTGGGCTCCTGTCTCATTACACCACTTACTACACTTCGTTTTTCTATTTATTTCTTTTTCTTCTCTACTAGATCACAAAACTAGATCAAAAAGGGCAGGACCACATATGACTTGTCTCAGTGTCCCTTGAACCTGGCAAAGTACCTAGAACAGGACCCTAGTGAGCCAGCATGTGGCGCCGTCTGCAAAGGCCGTGTTGTACAGGTGCCGTGTCCCCACACTGGACAGGGGACAGCTGCGCTATCAAGCCAGTGAGTGGCTGATAATGATAAGCCAACAAACTAGAATCAGTACAACCACTTTAGTGATAGAATTTCTCTCAGAGAAATCACAAGAACATGTCTATACAATGACGTGAAAAATGTTAGGCCCTAAGCAGGGACAGAAAGTCTTAAGCAGCTGTAGAAGACACAGCTCCACTCCCGCCACTTGGAAACATTCGGATGCACATCTCTGGGGAGGCTGCGCTATTGAGAAGCCCACCACTCTTCCTCACTGCTCCTCACCATTTCTCAAGCAGCCTCTATGGTATTCACCAACCTCTAGAATTTCTGTAGAGGAACAGTGTGCAGTGAAGGCCCCAGCTGGATACTCACTGCACAGTGGGCTGTTTGGATACATTTATCTGTGGGGCCCCCGGGGTAGCTGAGGAAGGTGGGGTTCTAGGCTGAAGCATGGCCAAGTCATGGCCTGGAAATGCACTGATGCTGCAGAGAGCCTTGACCCACAAACAGGAGACGTGGCCTCAAGCACATCACCAGACCTCTCTGCACCCCAGTTTCTGCCCCTTTGAAATGAAAGAGTTGTGCAGGCTCACCACTAGGCTACCCCCACCTAATAAAGTTATACGACCTTAGGAAAACAAGAGGGCTTTTCAGTTGTCCACAGAGTCTGAAAAATCATGCTCTATGTTCCTCAGTTACAGAAACGCACAGTGTTACAGCATCTGCAGAGCCTTTTCTTGTAACCCACCTTTGAATATAGGAAAGATTAGTCATCGAGGGAGGGCCGTTCAAATGATGAACTCTGAACACCAAAGATGATGAGAGGTGCCAGGAGGGGAAAGTGATTCTCCAAAAAGTCAATCGACCGATCGGAGTTGACGTGAAAGCACACATTTTTGCCCAAATTTCTGAAGGAACAATAAGGTGTGCACTACACGTGGGGAGCACTGTTTCCATAGTGTATCTATGCAAATGTTCTTAACCCTTTCACCTGTTGAAAGTGTGGCTCTGTAAAGTGATAAGGGTATCCATATGCAAAGTAACTCCCTGGAACACAGAAGCCCAGCAATCACAGCAGACTAAACCAGGCCTGCACAGCAGACTAAACCCAGCCTGCGGGGATCCCAGTGGGTGCCCCAGCCAGCTGCAGCCTCCCGACAGGTCAGTAGACAGCCCTTCAAGGCCCAGATGGAGAGAGAGTGGACGTTGTGGATGCCGTCTGCTGGTCATAATTCAACACCCACGGGCAGATCAATAAATCATCCATCACCCAGGTTTGTGACTGGATTCTAGGATCATGGGACAGTGTTAAGAAGAAGCAAGTGGTTATGAAATCATTTTAAAATGTGGCATCAGCCGTGTTATGGAGGGAACTGAGGACAATGAAATTTACTGGGATGAGAAAAGCGACTTTTCAGAAGGCAACAGAAATGTGGAAATTGAAGAAAACCATACTTCTGACAGTGATGAGGAGCTCTTGGCCGTCTAAGATGTATAAATAGCATAAATTTGTAACCAGTATACAAAACTACTTGTACCTTGTATCTGTTCTTGTGTTTTATAATTAGTTGTTACATAAACTTTTCTTATACCATTAAAAAATTAATGCTAAAATTTTTTTGTAATACGAAAAAAGTATCTACATGTAAACAATAAAAATTTAAATTAAAGAATTAAAATGCAAAATCTTTTCCCTGGCAGTTTGAGTCCAAAGCATGGGTGTGAATTATACCTGGGGGTGTGTGACACAGGCACAAGTCCAGTGCTGTCCATGAGTGCTCTACATTCCACTTTCACAAAACTGGAAAAGTAAGGCATAATTTCAGGATATATCATCTGAAGAAATCTTCAAAGGGGGCTCGGCGCCTGTGGCTCAACCGGCTAAGGCACCAGCCACATACACCTAAGGTGGTGGGTTCGAATCCCCAGCCCGGACCCACCAAACAACAATGACGGCTGCAACCAAAAAATGGCTGGGCATTGTGGCGGACGCCTGTGGTCCCAGCTACTTGGGAGGCGGAGGCAGGAGACTCGCTTGAGCCCAGGAGATGGAGGTTGCTGTGAGCTGTAATGCCACCCCACTCTACCCAGGGGGATAGCTTGAGGCTCTGTCTCAAAAAAAAAAAAAGAAAGAAATCTTCAAAGGGGGCTCAGCGCCTGTGGCTCAAGTGGCTAAGGCACCAACCACATACACCTAAGGTGGTGGGTTCGAATCCAGCCCGGGCCCACCAAACAACAATGATGGCTGCAACCAAAAAATAGCCAGGTGTTGTGTTGGGCGCCTGTGGTCCCAGTTACTTGGGAGGCTGAGGCAGGAGACTCGCTTGAGCCCAGGAGTTGGAGGTTGCTGTGAGCTATGATGTCACAGCACTCTACCCAGGGGGATAGTTTGAGCCTCTGTTCCAAAAAAAAAAGGAAAAGAAAAGAAATCTTCAAAGGGAACGTTAAAATCGAATCCTACAATTTTTCAGGCAGCACTAAAGTTTAATACCCTGTTTTATCAATTCATGTTTCTATAGGTTGTGTTTCTATATACATGAGATATTTTTTAATCATCTAATCTTTATATATTTTCCAGGTATAAATAAATCATGCTTAATAATAATTCCTTTATATTTCTATAGTAAGTTGACAGCCAAAATAAGCAAAATAAAATCATAAATCAAAAAAGATCTCAAAATTCACATTGTACAAATTTGTCTAGAGAAACAGTGAGCCTGTTTTTACTGTATCATAATGCTTGCAATGACCCTCTCTTAATATTTTTAGAGTCATCTATACTGCTAGTCAGTGCAAATTAAAAGCAAAAATTTAACTTTCCTTAAAAAAAGTGTCATTATTAATATCACTTTATAATCGAGAGGAAGTGTAAATTAAAAAGATTCACATTTATAAAACAATGTTTCCATACCTAATACAGAAAACATGTCAAATTTTAAATGGATTGCGTAATCAACAAAATTATATCCTATCAACTTGAAATCAAAGAATAGTCCATAAATTCCTGTCAATATTAACTTTCCAAGATAGAAAAACAATGTTTTTAAGCAAATCTTTAGGAATATTTAGAAATTAACTACAATCTAAGCTATAGGAATTTTAATCAGATGTTTGGCTAAAACAAATAAGAAGGAATCTTAAGAGCATCTCTCTAATTGTCCATGTTTCCATGACAACAATCTTTTTCCTTTCCTGCTTCCTAATATCTTTGTTGATCGATATTTTATGATAATTGTTTCCATGGAAACTTGTATTTAATCTACTTTTTTCCTAGCCTGTCTCCACCTTCCCAAAAGGTAAGCCAAAGATGTAGAATTTCTCAGCAAAGATGACTAGCCAGCACTTTGGGACAAGTTATTTTTAAAAGCTCATTGTCACTTTGTGTCTCACTTTGCCGCCTTTCACCCACCCAGCTGCCCCCTCCAGCCACTTCTCCCTCCTCGTGCTCCCATATCCTGACCCGTCCTCTTTCTCCAGCTTGTAAATCCGTCTCTTCTGCCCTCAAAGCCTCTCTTCCAAGTAGTTATAGACTTTATACAGTAACGAGAACACTCATATATTCCAACTAAAAACTGCAACATGCCTTTTTCTTCTGGGAAAAAAATGTACATAGACACATAGTTACTACGCTCCTGTCCTGTGGGTCATGGTCACTTGGCGGGACACCTGTGGGTGTACCTATGAGGAGGTGGCAGCACTCACCCCCAAAGAATTCATAGTCTCATAAAAGTGTATAAACAGGAAACAGGCCATTTCTGAGGAGCAGGGGTGAGAAGTACTGTGACACCTGCTCGGGACGCCACACCCCGGATGGCATACACAGGCCTGCAGCCCCCACAGGTGGATGGATGCGGGGACGAATGTGACGGCAGAGACTCATACGGAGAACCAGGAAGGAGTAAATGTGATTGGTGAACGGACATAGGAATGAATGTGACAGCAGGGACTCACACAGAGAACCAGGAAGGAGTAAATGTGATCATGAAAGAGCATAAATATGACTGAAACTCCCCCAGGATGTAGAATTCCACCCAAAATTGCTTAAATGCGAGAGTGCAGGTGGGGCTGTTGGCAGAGTCAAGACTTGGCTTCCTGCTGGAAGTCTTTCTGACTCATCCCCTCACTGTTACCTTATGTGCAGATTATCTTAGGCCCCCTCTAAACTCCCATGCACTCTGTTATATATCTATCATGGCACTTACACTCCATTTTAGAGATTTGCTTTTCTACTCAGTAGACTTGAGATTTGGGACAGCAGGGAGTGTGGCCATTCCATCCACACACTGACAATGGCCCAACATGTGATCAATAAACTTCTACTGGGAAGGCAGAATTATGGCAAATTAGAGCTATAAATGTAGAAATCATTATAATGTAAACTAATTTTAGAAAATGCCAAAAGCAGAAGTACAAGAAAGGGCTGCAAGAGAACCAAGAATAGGAATTTATAGCATAATCCAGTGGTCTGCTGAGTGGGCGGGGACAAGTGCCGCTGTGCGTTGAGGTGTGGTCAAGATACCCCCACACAGACACGAAGGAGGGCGTTCCACAGTGGAGGGCAGGTCGTGAGTGGCATCACAGGGGCAGGAGAAAAGGAGAGGATGCTCAGAGAAAGATACGCTGTGACTGGATGCAAAGACAGAGATGGGAGTGAGGTTGGAAAAGTCAGTGGGAGCTCCGGGTCACGGTGTGTCTGCCAGTGAACACAGTGTGTCTGCTGATGAACCCAGTGTGTCTGCCAGTGAACACAGTGAGCCTGCTGATGAACACAGTGAGTCCACAGGTGAACACAGTGTGCCTGCTCGTGAACACAGTGAGTCCACAGGTGAACACAGTGTGTCTGTTGATGAACACAGTATTCCACTGATGAACACAGTGAGTCCACAGGTAAATACAACGTGTCTGCCAGTGAACACAGTGAGCCTACCAGTGAATACACTGTGTCTGCCAATGAACACAGTGTGTCTACTGATGAACACAGTGAGTCTGCCAGTGAACACAGTGTGTCTGCTGATGAACACAGTGAGTCTGCTGGTGAATACAATGTGTCTGCCGATGAACACAGTGAGTCTGCTGGTGAGCACAGTATGTCTGCTGATGAACACAGTGTGTCTGCCAGTGAA
Source organism: Galago senegalensis (assembly GCA_963575145.1). Lineage (NCBI taxonomy): Eukaryota > Metazoa > Chordata > Mammalia > Primates > Galagidae > Galago > Galago senegalensis. The sequence goes on from CAUYTI010163169.1 coordinate 12,601, forward strand.
CACAGTGTGTCTGCTTATCAACACCCAGGGTGAAATAGAAAATAGGGAACCATAGAAGGATGCACAGGAAGTTGATAGAGTCACCAAACAGAAATAGGCTTATCTGGAAACCATTCTTAGAATGGCTACATACGGTCTGTTCTATCCAGTCTTTGTCAAACAGTTCTTCCTGCATTTACCAGTCAGGTGTCCCTCGGGTCCTGGCACCTATCTGTGAGTTCCAAGTTTTATTTAGCACTGCACATTAGAGAAGAATGGAGTTCTAATTCAGGATGCTATGCAGACAACATGAAATTTAATTCAAAGAGATAGCGCTACATTATGAAGTGAAATTTACATACAGTTAGCCAAACAGTGAACACACATGGACCTATTAAAATCGTAAATAACAGACCTGTGCTCTGATGTTAAGGAGCCGATCAGAACAACAGGAGATGTCCCGTCCAGATCTCATTCCAACCTTTCCCTCCTGTGAGCCTGGACTGGCCTTCCTCAGTTTTCCTCATACTGTTCTACACACCACTTCTGTCTATATTAAAAGAATTTTATAGACAAGTATGCTTCATGTGCAGGATTATATTTAAGTAAGAATTTTTTGAATGTTCATGTGCCAATTATTTAAAATGTATTTGTTAACCCAGCAAAGCATACATTACCTTATTTCCTCAGTCTAGAGATGGAACTTGATCATGAGATGCAAATTAAGAGGGGGGAAAGCAGGGTACTAACCTCAAATGTAAGATCAATTCCAAATTCAGAAATGCTAAATTATAAATTTTGAAAGGGGTGGGAGTTGAGCGTGCCTTGTATTTGAAGAGTATGGTAAGTCACTGCTCTCCAAGTCTCCCCAGGGCTCCTCCCCCTGAGGCTGTGTCCCCACTGCTGGTGGGCTCTGCCCACTGTGCCGGATCTGCAGGAAGGCTCAGCTCAGAGGTGCTCTGCGAACACTGAATGCTGCTCGCTGCCTCCCTTCCTGGGTCCCAGGAAGAGCTTCACTGGCTGGGGCTGTCTTTCTGCTCCACGCGGCTCCTTCCAGCAGAGTTCTCCAACTTGCCTTGTCTTCCCGGCTTCTCAGGGAACGAGACCAGCCCCAGACACACAGGCACTGCCCTTGGCATGCTATGTGCTCTCCAGCCTTGGCCATCTAAGTTTAGCTGTGTGAATCTCACGACATAGAAACAGTAGCTTAAATGTATCCCAAACTGTGCTTTGAACAACAAAAATTCATTTTTCTGCTAAATATTCAGAGTAATCTGATGAAGTTTGTTCTATTTCCTGTAGTCTACACATTTGAGGACTAGTTCTAAGGAGACCGAGTAGCGGGTGACACCGCACAGCTAGTCCGAGTCTGAGCCAAGATTCGCATTTAAGCCTTTGGGACTAAAAAAACAATATTCTTAAATACTGGGCCTCCGAAAATTAGTAAGGGGGGGTGAGGAAGGGACATAAGGTATAAGGTACTGGAAAGCAGAAATAGATATGAAACTACAACTTTTTAAAGCCAGAATGAAGAAAGTTATTCTAAACTGAAATATACCCACCACCTACATTACTTAATCAATTCTAAACTATATATATATTTTTCACATTTTAATGTTGCTGAAATCAGGGTGCTGATTTAAATCGGTGGCAATTTGCATCAGTGACATACAGCAGCAGTCACTCAGTAAAGATTTCACTCCATGAATGAATGAATGAAGATTGATTGAACCAAGAACAGCCAGATTTTAAGCTTTCATCCCATTTCCATTAGTGCCACGATACAAGCTCTATTTGATGTTTTAAAAAATAAATGTAATATGTCTTTTTGAATCCACCTTTAAGCTAAAGCTGGGCTTTGATTTAAAATACTGAAAAAAAAAATTCTGTACAGAAGTATACTTTCTTCAGAATACCATCTATGTATATATGCATTTTTTAGTAAATGCTATTGATAGCTGAGAGTTGGCACTCAGGTTGAAACATACAGTGTAACATTCTAATAAAGTGGGGAGAGCAGAGTGCAGAGCCCCAGAAGCCAGTAAGACGCCCAGCAACTCACGGTGCCACACAGGCAGCAGGAGAGAAACAGACTTCAGAGTCCAGGACAATCGTGAGTTGGGAGAAACAGTCAGCAACATCACTCCTGGCGCACGGTCCACAGAGGAAGCTCCACCTGCCTTCCGTTTGAATTTGACCATCAGTAAATTCCAGCAGGAAATCTGAGAGCAAAGAGAGCCAAGGCCACAGCCACTTCTGGACGCCTTCCCAGCTCTGGACGGCCTTCTTTGCTTTCTTTCCTTTGTTTTCTCTCCTTCCTTCTCTCTTTTTGTCTTCGGTGTCCGACGCAGCTGGTGGCTTTCATTTCCAGAGGTGCACGGCTGGCCCTTCCCAGCAAGGCCAGCTCACACCCCGGGAAGACCTGGGCGTCCCACGTCCTTGTTTGTTGGTGTTGCACTAACCCTTGCTTTCCCCTCCCCTTGACCGCACCTCAGATCTCTCATTGACTTGTCCTCATTAGAACCATCTGGGGCAAATTCTGTTTTGCTGGGTTTCTGACTGACAAAGCTGGGAGAAACCTCAGTGAAACCTGAAATGTAAATAATCTCGAGGAGTAGAAAATGTAATTCTGTTCCCCAACGCCTCATTCAATCATTCCTGGGCTGTCTTCCTACTCTCAGAAGCAAGCACTGACTCAACAGGGAGTAACTCAGTGGCCCATGGTTAATTCCGATCTGCCTCCATGCCGTGATGAGGCTCAGCTCTGAGAGGTCTAACTAAACAGCAACCCCTGCTCCTTACAGAGGACTCAGGGAGACATGCTGGGTGTCCCTTATGGATTACTTTATGCAAGGGCATCTTCTGTGAAACCTCGGGCTTCAGATTTTGGCTTTGATAGTTCTTTTATTTTAATACATTTAGACATTTCCTCCTTTGAAATTTAAAAAGTGAACATATCAAAGGGGAAAAAAATCCCTCACTCCTATATTCAATGTTATATTTTTTTAATAATTGTTCTATTTTAGGTTTAAGCAAAGTTTTTATGGGACTTGAAAGAATAGTAGTTAAACCCTCCATCTGCAGTATGATTTTAGATAGGTCCATCTCCGGCCGGAGGGCTGCTGGGACCTTACAGGAAAGGAGGCAGGGGCAGTGACATGAAGGAATGAAGGATGTCACTGGGAGCTACCTGGGAGATGGCCAGATGCACCCGTGAGCACTGGGGACAGCCCTTTACCACACTGACACAGTGGGAGATGGCCAGATGCACCCGTGAGCACTGGGGACAGCCCTTTACCTCACTGACGCAGTGGGAACAGTAGTTTGTTGGATCTGTTAGTCACAGACTTACATAGTTTTTCTCAGGACTCAAAGTTTTCAGAGTCTGAAAAGCAGCCAGCATAAGTGACATAAAGATGGCTGGTTTCTGCAGGAAGTGAAAGGTCGTAGCCACCACGGGAAGCAGGCTCCAGATCCTCCTAGATTCACACAGTTAAAAAACCAGCCAGAGACTGTAAGTCAGAGGTCCCTGGCTCCCATACATCACTGGGGCATTCTGAAAAGTAAGATCTTATTCTCACCGTCACTGAAATGCCATCTTCCACAATCTTGGTACGAACTAGGCTAACACGACCAGCTCCTGGGGTCCCCACCAGGCCGACAGGACCAGCTCCTGGGGTCCCCACCAGCCTAACACGACCAGTTCCTGGGGTCCCCACCAGGCCAACACGACCAGCTCCTGGGGTCCCTACCACCTCCAGGCAGCTTTCTGCGCTGCCTTTTTTTCAGACTCTAGGATGCTCAACGTTTTTATTCCATAGCAAGGTTCTTATATACTTAGCATTTAATGGTTCAAGTCAGAAACTCCTGGCCTTAACATATATTTAATCTCTTTCCAGCTTCCCTGGGAGAACAAGAATATTTACATCTTCACTTACACTCACGCACGCCTGTGCCTACTTGCTTGTTTATTTTATTTTCCTAAACATTTCTTGAATGCCAGAAACACACTAGAGAGCAAACCAGTGGAGGGGGTGTAGGGAGGACACCTCGCTTTGAGGGTTTCCAGCTTCTACGTGAAGGTGAGGAACTGCACAGTGCCTGGGCTGTGTCTAACAGGCCAGATGTGAGCTGAGTGCACAGACAGGGGGCATCTACCACTCCCTGATGACGTGACCCAAAACTGCAGGAAGAATGACGCTGGCATTGGATTTGACAAATGGATAGGTGTTCTCAGGCCCACAGTGACAGAAGAGCAGGCCGGTCTGATGGGTGGCAGGTGCAGAGGCCTGTGGGCAGGAAGAGCACTCTCCCCACCAAGTCGTTACCCTAACTCTCACCCCAGGGCAAAATTCATCACCTCTGAGACTCATGTTAGTTTAGAGCAGTGTTTTGACCTGTTTTATTTCACAGCACACTTGAACCTATGCTTTAACTTCTGGGGAACACTTAAATTATATTGATCAAAACAAGAAAAAAAGAGTATAGGGTGGCACCTGTGGCTCAAAGAGCAGGGAGCCGGCCCCACATGATGGGGGTGGCAGTTCAAGCCTGGCTCTGGCCAAAAAAAAAAAAAAACTACAAAAAAAGAGCATAAATGTCTTAACACAATAATTAAGTGAGATGAGGCTATGTTAACCAGTTTGATGTAAGCGTTCCAAATTGTATATAAAATCAGCACACTGTACTCCATAAATGCAATAATGTATAGTTATGATTTAATTTAAAAAAAAAGAAAACAGTAAAAAATCACTGGTGTAGAGAGAGGCTCGGGAATACTTTGTAGGGAAGCCTGCTTCACTCTCCCTTCCAAAAAGACCCAACTTGAAATTTCTCTATGAAAATCAATATGGGATCAATAACTCAATAGTTGGAATAAAGCACCTCTCACTTTGTTTATAAGGTGTTTGAATTTGATCAGAAAATAAAAGGTAAGAACAGTTCCCTAAAAGTCGGGATATTATTGAATGTTCTCAGCAAAATAAATGATGAATGTTTCAGATGACAGATGTGCTGCGAGCTCTGCTCAATCACTATACATCATGTGGATCTGAACCGCACTACATACCCCATAAACTTATATAATTATGTGTCAGCTTGAAAATAATAAAGTATAATACAAAGTAATAACAGAAGACTAGCACTTCTCAGCTTAGGCTTTATGTGAGAATTACCTGGGGAGCTGTCAAAAAACACCAGCGCCCAGCAGCCGTATTAGACAAATTACATCAGAGGTCCCGAGGATGGGGCCCAGACTCTGATAATAATCTTTTAATCTTCAGGCAATTGCAAAGGATAGCCAGGGTTTAGAGCCACTGAAATATGCAACATCTATATTCTCTTCTTGCTTTAATATATATTTTCATTCCAAGTGAGTAAGAACCACTCCTCCCCCGCAGACGCACTCTCATCTTCATAGTTCTGCAAAGATTTTAAGTTTGGTGTCATTCAAATTAGTCACGGGCAAAACCAAAACCACAGGACACAAAGTGAATGATCTCTCCCTGAGCCAGCTGTGTGCAAACACGCCCAGGGGTTCCTGCTGATCAGTGTTAATAAGGTCCAACTAGAGACAAGTGGTACCAGAGAGGGCTGTGAAGGGGGTGGGGAGGGCCGCAAGAAACACCCACACTCCTCTCAACAGAAGGGCTCTTCCAGAATGTGAGGACCTCACTAATAAGCAGGCTCTTCACTGCACCGAGGAGGGATGTGAAAGAGATGACAGTGATTTGGACATAAATACATGTGCACATTGCATTTGGATTTGCAATGTGGATAGTAAAAGTTTCTTATCAGAAAACAGGTAAGACACATCAATCACTGATTTGCATATCTTAGCACTGAAGGTTCCTACCTTGTCCAGTACTCTCCCTAATTTCTGCCTGAAGTTGAAATCTTCTGCTAGCTTCTTTATAGCCCCTTGCGCACAGCCCCCCGAATACCTCCTTTCATAGGTGAAGAGGCCCCACTTGCCATCAATGTCACCATAATCTCTTTTGCTGGGAAAGTCTTTGATAAACTTGAATAAGATTTCCTTCTTCTCTTTCCTAATGCACCTGAAGTCATGCAGAACAAGTCTAATTTCCTCCACCATCTGAGAGCATTTTAAATTCTTAGAAAAGAGCTATACAGAACCCCAAATTGTCTCCCTGCTTGAACAAAGTCATCACCTACAGACACTCCACGGGGCTAATGGGTAGAGTTCCGTTTTTATTCAGGTGCTATAGCTACTGCAATTTCCACAATTAGCACCCAGAAGTCTATTGCAGAGCAGAAAATTGCATTTTATAAAGAAACCCAAGCTATCTCTTGCTTCTTATTTTAACTCACATAGCATTGGGTTTTCCTGGTTAGACAAAATTACCCCTTTCCCATGGCTCAGGATATAGAATATTAGCAATTTTCAGATACTAAAATGGCTCAAGTGTTCAACATTTTGCCAAACTATATGAACAAGCACCCTCCCCTCCCTCCCCCCATGACAAGCAGAGAGGCCCATCTGGGGAACCAGTGTGATTACTTTTAATTTGCTTCCCATGAACCTCATAATGACGTCCCTCTCTCCCTGAAGACAAGAACAGAAACAGACGTTCATAAGCGGCAAAGCACACTGACAACGATGTCTTCCTTTCTGCTAGCACAGAGCTCAGTTTCTTTTGGTGCATCAGCTTAAACAAAATAACAAGATTCCACAGATTTGAGGGTCATAATATCAGCCTCTGTCAACTCCACACAGTGAGTGAGGTCCACAGTCCTCCAACAAACCTTGAAACAAAAGCACAGGCGGTCTCACAATTGGACAAGTTAGAGACATTATGACACGGGGATGTTAGACACCTCCCCGCGCTGTCCTCACTTCACGGACAGGCTCTCTGTTTCTCTCCATCCTGCTCTTGAAACTCAGAAGTCTTTGCTCTCAGTGGTAGGATACCCTCAATTCATGTGTAAGTGACATAGATGTTTGGTTTCTTCTTCAGAAAGCACAGGCATCTGGATGACCACTTCCCTGCTCCCGAGTAACAGGGTCTCATGAAATAACAAGTGCCGTGTCGCCACTAACCAACTTCCGTCACTAATCTGAGGACAGTGTGACACCACCCTGCTTCATCCAGCCTGCCCAGTTCTTTCCTCCCTATTCAAATAAGGCTAAAATCTGCCGTTCTCTTATTTTCCTGCTTTACATTTCTTGTGTCTAAAGACACAAGTAAAACCTTACCTGTATCTTTCTCATTGCCAAGGGACATGTTCTAGAGAAAATGGCAAAGAATCTAATTACTGCTGAGAAAATATATTGCCCACTCCTCTTTCTCAATTTTTTTTTTTTTTTTTGTGGCAGAGTCTCACTTTCTTGCCCAGAAAGAGTATCACGGCATCACAGATCACAGCAACCTCAAACTGCGGGGCCCAAGCAATCCTCTTGCTCAGCCTCCAGAGTAGCTGGGACTACAGGTGCTCACCATAATACCTGGCTATTTTCGGAGATGGGATCTCATTCTTGCTCAGGCTGGTTTCAAACTCCTAAGCTCAAGCGATCCACCCACCCTGAGCTCCCAGAGTGCATTACAGGTGTGAGTCCTGGCCCCCAGGGCCCCCTTTCTCAGTTTTGTTCACTTCTTTTGAAGGTATCCAATGATATCCTGAGCTTTCTCTTAAACAAGTGCATCATGTCTATTATTTTCTCAAGAATAAAGACATACGCGCAGAAATAACAAACTCCAGTACAAGAGAAGGACCAGCAGCAATGACCTCACACGGCCAAGACCCTGAGGACCAGAGGCAGTGACCTCACACGGCTGAGACCCTGAGGACCAGAGGTAGTGACCTCACAAGGCCGAGACCCTGAGGACCAGTGGCAGTGACCTCACACGGCCGAGACCCTGAGAAGAGTGGCAGTGACCTCACACGGCCAAGACCCTGAGGACCAGTGGCAGTGACCTCACACGGCTGAGACCCTGAGGACCAGAGGCAGTGACCTCACACGGCTGAGACCCTGAGGACCAGAGGCAGTGACCTCACACGGCCGAGACCCTGAGAATAGTGGCAGTGACCTCACACGGCCGAGACCCTGAGGACCAGAGGCAGTGACCTCACACGGCCGATGCCCACCTGGGATTTAAGAATCCAGACCTGGCTTCCTGCATCTCTCTGCAATTGGAATGACCGATTAAGTCAGCTAAAGGAGCACTGTCCAACAGAAATGTAATGTGAGTGACTAAATAAAACACAGACAGACTTATAGATTTTCTAGCAGCCATGTGTTAAAATAAAAAGAAATGAATAAATTGATTTCAATAATATGCTTAGCCAAATATGTCCAAAATATTACCTCATCAATACAAACTTTATTAGGAGATATTTCATGCTTTTTCTTTTGTGCTACATCTTCAGAATCCAGTGTGAACTTAACACCTACATCCAATCTAGACAGACCACATTCCACCCCCTCGACAGTCACACACACTGTTGCCAGCTGGAAAGCACACAGGAAGTGCCACGGCTTTCTGGACATTTTCCGTGTTATGTATTTCAAATATGGGAATCATTTTTATGGCAAGTGAAAACTCCTCAAATTTAAGGAGCTAAGTACTTTTCTTCCTACTTTTACTGACCTAAGAGTCAGCAACAGAGGCGGACCGCTGGAGAAAGAGCCCACGGCCACAGGCCCTGCTGAAGGTGGCCCCGAGGCCTCAGAGCCCAAAGACAGAGGAAGCAGGATTGAGAACCAGAAGACCCGATTTGCCAGTCAAGTCAACTCTGGATCAAGTAAGAACTGCTGGAATCGGTGAAGTATGTTATACTATAGCAGTTAAAAGTTAATCTTTGCAGATCTGTCATCCATAATTTAATTTTCTTTTTTTTTTAATTAAATGATAGCTGTGTACATTAATGCAAACATGGGGTACAGTGTAGTGTCTTCACACACATTTTGACATACTTTCATCAAGCTGGTTCACATAAATTTCATGTTATTTGCATAGTCATTGTGTCAAA
>CAUYTI010163172.1:0-31400 GCA_963575145.1 Galago senegalensis
GGCGCCTGTGGTCCCAGCTACTTGGGAGGCGGAGGCAGGAGACTCGCTTGAGCCCAGGAGTTGGAGGTTGCTGTGAGCTGTGATGCCACGGCACTCTACCCAGGGGGACAGCTTGAGGTTCTGTCTCAAAAAAAAAAAAAAATTATTTCAAAATATTATGGGGTTGCCAATGTTTTGATTACAGGGGCTTCTTTTGTAATGCTTATGTCAGGGTTATTGTTGTGCCTGCTACTCAGATAGTGTTCATTGTACCTGCCTTTTTACTTTTCCTGTTTAGTTTCAAGAGAACAAGATAAAAACAATCCTGCTTTCAAAACAAAACAGAATTGCTTTAATTATCAGGATATAAAACTAATCCAATCTAAGTTATAAATCTAATCTGAAATTAAATAAACCTGATAAAAATTTAAGCTTCTTCATCAGTGACAGCTATTACAAACAGCAAGAAGCATAGAGAAAATATTACCCTGGCTTGGTACTTCACCTCAGCTCCAGGGGTCAAAGGCTATCTGACATGAGAGGGAAAGTCTTCATTCTACATTGCTCCAAAAGGAAAACTTTAAGATTAGTGGAAGATATAGCCTGGACGTAGGGATCAGCTTGCAACAGGCAGTATCTCCTAACACTATCAACAAACCTCAAAGCCAAGTAAAATCACCAGTATTTCCCTAACTCCAATTTATTCTTTATGCTACTGCTAATTTTTTCAAAATACAAATCTGAGCATGACATCAGACAGTTATAAAACCTCAAAATTTCACATTCTATTTGAATTTAAAATAAAAATAGAAATGTCTTCACATGGTCTTACAGAGCTAGTATGATCCAATTACTTAATTCCTTATAACTTCATATCCATAGACAATCACTTTATATTTGAGATATAGAATCCCCTCAGTCCCTGGTACTCTCTATGCTCTTTCCTGCTGTGCAAACTTCTCCAATACTTTCTGCCTAGCGTGTTCTTTCCTTCCCCCTTGACTTGGTTAATGCATATCGCCAACTGACTATGGGACAGTATGATTTGCTGCTATGTAGGTCTGTGAATAAAGTGTTATGTGGGCACAGAGAGGTGAATGTTCTATTAGCGTGTCCTTGCATTTCAGTTACTAGCAATAGAGACCAGCTCATAATTTCAGCATAAATTAAGTGTATTAAACGAAAAGAAGGACTTCACAGAATTTTTCAGGAGTCTATAGAATCAGCTTTGGAGGCTACTCAACCAGGAAAGGAGCCTTCTGTGTGCAATGCTACTGTCTGGAAGCTGGAGAATGGATGCTGCCACTTAGAATAACTTTTCTGTTCTATTTGGAAACTGAAGTAGCTGCCACTGCTACTTGAGCAATGAAGGCTCCAGAAATGAAGTCTGGAGTGTCTGTTTTTCCATGTCTCTTAATTTTTGCTGCAAACTGCATAATGGGTATACCTGATTGTCAGACTCTTATTTATGGACTCACGCTTGATGTGAAAGGCAGGCTAGGAAGTAAGTAGTTGGTATTTTAAACTTCTAAAGTAGGAGATATTTCTGACTCAGGTATGGTATGTTTGAGCAACATACTATACTAAGAGGGCGCTAATACTAATTAGTCAGGAATAGCAACAATTATCCAGTAGATTAGGAATAATAGAATTGAGAAAAACTTTTTAGGAAAGGTGATATTTCAGTTAGGTCTAGTTTTCTTGGCTTTTTCTTTCTTTTTTCTTTTCTTTTGTTGAGCAAGATTTTATCAGGCAAAGTGAAAGCTAATGATAGCAAGGACACTGCAGGGAGAGAAAAGAGAACAGCACGGGTTCTTAAGTAGCTTTAGAACCAACTGAGGAGCTTTTAAAAGAAAAAAAATCTTTAAATGTAAAGTGACTGATTCAATAGTGTAGATTGATAGCCATACATTACCAGGATATTCTGTGACAAGCACATGGTTAAGTGTCGGTGAAAGCAGGAGGATGGACAAGTGAAATAAATAGTATGTTTGAGAAAGTGGTAAGTTGTTGGCCCAGTATATGGAGCAGAGGGAGAAAATCAGAGATTAAACAAGAGAGTAAACTATTGGCAACTAGGAGAGGTTATGAATGACTTCTTCAAGAGTTTGAAGTTTATTATACAGGCCCCAGGACATTTTTGAAAATGATATATCATAGAAGCCTATTAGTCCTGCATGCAGGTCATACAAAATATAACATTTTAGTCAACACAATAGGAAATGATTGGTTATCAGTTTTTGAATAAAAATAAAATACTCTCAAGGAAATGGAGTAAAAATGAGACTTCCACACATCTTGTATACAGTTGATAATTATCAACTATTATAACTGCATAATTTTGATAAATTATAAATCCTGTTGTGATTTATAATTTATCAAAATATATGTGTCTGTTCCTTGGGTTTTCTTAGGTAAATTAGAACGAAGAATTAGGTGAGACTGGGTAGTGACAAGTGAGGATTATAGGATCAAAGTAGAACTCTTAAAGTTCTCAAGACCTTTAGATAAAGCTTTTTAAAAAGTTCCTTAAATAGAGGATAGATCAAAGCTCATCTTTTGCCAGGGAAGCTCTGTCTGCTAGGGAAGAAAAGAGGGCCTGGCCTGGCTTGGCATAGCCTGGGTTAACAGGGTTCATCTCTCAGAGATGACCTTTACCCTTGCTTTGCCATATTGGGTTTTGGAGTCAGTAGCATGACTACAGGTAAGACTGGCTATAACCCAGAATTGCTTATTTCTTTTCTTTGCATATTGCCTATAAAATGTCATGCATATAGACAGATAGACTTCAGTTAGGTTATGCCCATGCATACATGTTGGCTCTTAGTCTACACATTTATTATTAATATATGGGGATGCTATAATTCATTATCATGTAGTGTACTGAGTGGCTTATGGCATGATGATGTTGATTTCTAGAGTTATAACCAATATATTGATAAATTATAAATCATACAGTAATAACATTCCCAATAACATTTTGAGAAGAATAAAGAAGTTGATGGGATACTATCCAAAAGTTAGAAGCCCAGATCCACTTCTGGAATGGATGAGGAGTAAAGACCTCCCCAGTGAATCAACAACCATAACTAGCAAAAATTATAAAAAACATAATCATTTAACATTTCTGGAAATTGCCTTAAGGATACAGCAGTTAAAGATACGTTTATGCAAGACAATTTACTAAGTCTCGGACAGCACAATGCAGGGTTACAACTCCCCCTCTCCCTCGGCCCCAATCACTGGCTCAGCAACACGGAGGCTGGACTCCAGGTAGGTGTGTCTAAGAAGAACACAGGACTTTCTTTCTCCCCAGTGACCAGCCAAGGGAGATAATATTTTCCAGAGAAAGGTAAACTACCAACATTTCTCATGACCCCAGCTATGTGTTGCTGAGGTTAACGTCCAAATAAGTACAGCTGAGAGGGCAGGGGCTCCCTTCCTACACCAAGCCCTTACCTGCACAGTAAATGTTCTACTCCAGCCATGAAGACTTAGAACACTGGAGCTCAAATCACCTTTGCCACAGCTCACTCTTACAGGCAGAGGTTTCATGCCAGGACAGGCAAGCCAAGAAAATTAGAGGTTACTGCCCTGCACACTGTCCTGTTCAAAAAACAGAGGTGCCACTACCAGATAAGTGGTAATGTTCCTGACTTTAGCTCTAGAGTAGTGGCTTAAAGATTTGGCCAGGGAAAGAAGAAGGCCTTAAAAGCAGCTTCAAAGCTCTTTCCACACTTCATTAGAACAGAAAGTTCAAGCCTCCTTAAAACAGAGAAGATTTTGCTGGTCAGCAAGTAAGAGGAGAGGAGCACCTCTATGAGAGAAGTAAGCTAGTGGTAGACCACTTCAGTGAACAATAGGAAATGACTGGGTAATAGTTATTAAACAAAACAGAAAAATACCCTCCAGGAGGTATTTAATAGAATTTAAAAAAACAAATAAAAAATGAGGCAGCTAAGATGAGTTCTCCTGGGGTCAGAAATAACTTCAAAGAATGGCTCAAAAACTACTTCAGCAAAGGGGCCAGAATTTAATTGGAGCAGTCTGTACAGCATGTGTGTCCGGGGCATTATCCAAAACGGTAGAGCCTTTCACCAGTAATTAGCAGAGCTTAACAGATGAATATATGGTACCACTAGAGGCAAACAGCATAACAGAGATCAGGGAAAGAGACAGTTGAAGAGAACTCTGTCATATCTGCTGTTGACTAAATGCAAAGGGGAAGCCGTATTCCTTGAGGATGGGGAAGGAATGGGGGAAGGCTGTATTCCTTGCATATTAACATTGGAAGCTTCACCAAGTCGTAAAACAGACTTCATTAAAACAGTCCAGCCAAGTCCCTAAACAAATAAACAAGCAAAGAACAAGTACTGAGGTAGAGAACCAGTATCCAGAATTGCCACAATATGCTGTCTAGAAAGTCCAGTTTTCAACACTATGTTTTAAGGCAAAGAAACAAGAAAGAATGACACTACACAGGAAAAAGAGCAGCGAACAGAAACTACCTGTGAGGGGCCCAGATGTCGGACTTAAGAGACAAACACTTTAAAGAAGCCGTTATAAATATATTCAGAGAACTAAAGGAAACCATGCTTAAAGAACCAAGGGAAGTATGATTACAATGTTTCAACAGGTATATAGAATATTAGTGAAGAGATAGAAATTATGAAAAAGCAACCAGGATAGTAGTGGCCCAGCAAGCCTGTGGGCTACAGTGCCAATGGGTGCCCTATTCCCCTCCTCCCCCTACTCCATCTGTACCATAGGTACCATTGCTTCTGTATTAGAGAAAGAGACTGGTCCAGTAAAGTTTCCAGTTAATCAATGAGCATTATTTTGGATTAATCAATTTGGGGAATACCTGCTACTGAAATTGAGTTCTACAAGTACTTTATTTTTGTTGTGTATTTTGGGAAATAGTTCTATTATAAACTATTATAGGAACTTAGGAAGAAGGAAATTCTTCTTATGTGCTCAGATAAGCATAGCCATTCAGAAGAAGAAGTTTGGAGTAATACCTTCTAAGAAGTTCATAACAAGACTACAGAAAGAAAAGAGCTCTCTGACAACTACATGTAACAAGCTGCCCATGTAGTAAATATAGTTGGTGATATTTCACAAGGAGAGAGAAAAGAGAAATAACAAAATGGTTGCACACCTAATGGCAATATTGATAGTAAAAATAACAACTGCACACCAGATCCAATGTGGGGTTCTTGAAATTTTTCAGGAAACATTAACTAATGAAACTAGATGTGTTACTTGTTAAACTATAAATAGCAAGGATGAAGATTTTTTAGACCTTTCTACTGATTTTGAACAAAATGCATCAATTATTCACTGTTTAAAAGGTTTAGCAACATAGAAACTCTATGCAATGAATACAAATATGACAACGAAGAGTGTTGCAGCAAACAGGAAGCACACAAAGGAATGAAAGTTAAAAACTGCCCATGACTCTACCTCTACTCCTGCACAGATTGAAATATATGAACCAACTCTGCTGATACAAAACACTCTTACTAGGTTGTTTTTCCTTTAGAATTTCTTCTTTGTAACAAAACTGAATAGGGGCTCAGAGACTTGTGGGACACCACTAAACACGCTACACACCACACTTGTATTATGGGAGTACAAGAGGGAGATGAAAGAAGCAGGAATAATATTCAAAGAAATTATATGATGGCTATAATTATGATAAATTATGATAGAAATCATTAATTTATATATTGAAGAACCTCAAAGAAATCCAAGTCAGATAAACAAAGAGATTTATATCCAGATACATTAAAGTGAAAATGTTTAAGACAGAGAAAATCTTTTCTCTTTTTTTGAGATAGGTTCTCACTTTGTTGCCTGGGCTAGAGTATAGTGGTGTTATCATAGCTCACTATAACCTCAAACTCCTGGGCTTATGCAATTCTCCTGCCTCAGCCGCCCGATTAGCTGGGACCATAGGTATACACTATCATGCTTGGATAGTCAAAAACCCCCTAATTTTTGTAGAGATGGGGTCTTGCTTTTGCTTAGACTGGTCTTCAACTCCTGGGTTCAAGTGATCCTCCCACCTCAGCCTCCCAAAGCGTTCAAATTATTGGTGTAAGCCACCAGATCTGGCTGAGAAAGAAGAATATTACTTTAATTAAAAAAAAAAAAGATTAGTCACATATAAGGGAACATCACTAAGATCAGGGGTCCTCAAACTTTTTAAACAGGGGGCCAGCTCACTGTCCCTCAGACCATTGGAGGGCCGGACTGCGGGCCCCAGGACAAGTAGGCTGCTAAGCAGGACAGGCAGCGGCAGCAAAAACACCCGGCAGGCTGGATAAATGTCCTCGGTGGGCTGCATGTGGCCCACCAGCTGTAGTTTGAGGATGCCTGACTAAAATCAACAGAGAGATTTCTCATCAGAGACAATGAGGACCAGAAGGCAACTGGATGATATAAACAAAAGTGTGACAGAAATAAACTCCCCAAACCTGTCAACCAAAAATCTTAATCAGCAAAACTATCCTTGAAAAATGAATAAATATATTCACAAATAAACAAAAACCGAGAGAATTTATTGTTAACATACCTACAAGAAAATACTAAAGAAAGTTCTTCAGGAACCCAGTTGACCATTTGACCTTAACCTAAAGTAAGGAGCACCAGTAAAGATAATTATAGAAGATAGTATAAATTCATATTTCTTCTCCTTTCTTCTCTTAATTGATTTTAAAAAAAATTAAACAAGACAATATTATTGGGTAAAGTACTATTGGGCTTTATCAAAGTGAGAGGTGCATTTCCCTCTCACTGCACCTCCCTTCCTCCACCCCCACTATGTACTATAATGTATGTTATATTTCTATAACATATAGGAATATATTTGACAATGATAACTAACATAAAGGAGGACAGAATATGTATTTGACAAAATCCAACACCCTTTCATGTTAAAAAATGACATTAAAAGGCATCTATGAAAAACCCGTGGATAACATCTTACTTAAGAAATGAGTGCAAAGGATGTCTAGTCTCACTACTTCTATTCAACATTGAATTGGATGTTCCAGCCAGGGAATCTAGACAAGAAAATGAAATAAAGGGCATCCAGATTGGGAATGAAGATGTAAACCTAGCTGTATTTAACATGACATGATTTTGTATATAAAAAGTCAAAGGCCATATATTGGGCCTCATCTCTAAAAAAAAGAGGAAAAAAAATTAGCAAGGGATTGTGGTGTGTGTGAATAGTCCTAGCTACTCAAAGGGTTGAGGTACCCAGGGGCTTAAGGCTGCAGTGAGCTATGATTACACCACTGCATTCCAGCCTGGATGACAGAATGAGACCCTGTCTCTTAAAAATAAACAAAAAAAAGCTAGGGGAATTTTCTAAAACTTTATAAAAAGTAGTAAATGAGTTCAGCAACACTGCAGGATATAAAAGATCAAATTACAAAAATCAGTCAATGAATAATCTGAAATAAAATAAACAATTCCATTTAGATTTTTAGAAAAAGATTAAAATATTTAATAGTAAATTGAACAATGGAATCATAAACTTACACTTAAAATTACAAAACATTTGTTGAAATAAATTAAGGAACACTTAGGTGATCAAAAAGACAACTCATGTTCATGGATCTTAATATTGTTAAGACAATAATATTCTCCAAATTGATCTACTGATTCAATGCAATCTCTATAAAAAATTCCAACTGGCTTCTTTGCAGAAACTGGGAAGATGATCTTAAAATTCACATGGAAATTGAAGGGAGCTAGAATAGCCCAAACAAACCATTTTTGAAAAGAACAAAGTCAGAAGACACATTCTTTTGTATTTGAAACTTATTAAAGCTACAGTAATGGAGACAGTATGATAAAGAAATAAAGGCAGATATGAAATAACATTGAAAATTCAGAAATAATCCCCCATATTTATGAGCAACTCATTTTCAACAAGGTTGTCAACACAATTCAATAGGGAAAGGATAACCCTTTAAATAAATGCTCTTCAAATGAAAAAAAGAAAAGGAATGAAGTTGAACTCATATTTCACATCATATGCGAAAACTAACTCAAAATAGATTGTATACCTAAATGTCCAAGTTGAAAGTTAAAAATCTTAAATGAAAATATGGGAATAAATCATCAGCTTGGGTTAGACAGTCTTATTAGCTATAGCAAAATGACAAAAGAAAAAATGGAGAAACTGTATGTCATCAACATTATAAACTTTTGTACTTCAAGAGAAATACCATCAAGAAAGTGCATAGACACCCACAGAATGGAAGAAAAAATTTGCAAGTCATATATTTGAAAGGATCTTGTATTTAGATTAGTATAATGAACTTTTACACTTAATAATGGAAAATGGACAAATAACATAATTAAAATTTGGCAAAGCATCTAAATAGAAATTTCTTCAAGAAGACATAACAAATGGCCAACGAACATATGAAAGAGAGTCTCAGCATCATTTGATGATAGGGAAATATATAACCACATCACAGTCAGGTACTACCTCACACTTAGCAGGATGGTTAAAATAAAATGTCAGATAATAGCAAGTATTGACAAAGTAGAGAACTGAAACCCTCATACACAGTTAGTGGGACTTTCAAATGGTGTAGCCACTTTGAAAAACAGCCTGACAGCCCCTTGCATATTAAACACATATAACTCAGTAATCATATACCTAGTTATATATACCAAAGCGCAATGAAAACATATGTTCATATAAAGTCTTGTACACAAATATTTACAGTATCATTATTTATAATACCTAAAACACAGAAATAACTCAAATCTTCACCAGTTGATGAATGGATAAATAAAATGGGGTATGCCTTAATGGAATATTATTTGGTAATAAAAATGAACACAGTACTGATCATGCTATGATACTGATGAACATTAAAAACACCATGTTAAGTGAAAGAAGGTGGTCACAAAAGACCACAGGCCACATGATTTCATTTACAGGAAATATCTAGAACGCACAACTCTATAGAGATAAACATACATTATGAGAGGTGAGGGGCAACCTGGGGAAAATGAGTAGTTACTACTCATGGGTACAGGCTTCTTTTGAGGGTGATGAAAATGTTGCACAATTGCATGAATATGCTGAAAACTGAATCATATACTTTAAATTGGTGAATTGTCTGACAGGTTAATCGTATGTCAATAAAACTGTTACATTTATTTAAAAAACAATGGTAGAAGCATGCTAGTATTTGCAGAATATGAATAGCAATGCCTGAGCTAGGACACTGACAGGAATTGGGTTTCAGAAAATGAAGCCTTGTGACAAAGTGGTTTATGCCAACCATTTCAGTGACATTAACCAGGACATGAGAGATGAAGTAGTTCATCTCGAATAGAAATAAAACTTCTCATTGATGGTTCACTTGAAATATCGGATAACACTCAGCACACAGCCATTCTCAATAGTCTTATAAGAAGGAAGTAAAGAGCAAATAATGAGGAGGGCAGAGTCTGGGGCTGCCACACTGAAAACAAATAGGCATTCTGGCATAGCCTTTGTGTGCTGTTAGGCATGAAAGGAGACTGATGATATGTATGGGGGCCTGTTTCATCTGGAAGGACAAAGCGTCATGGCAGGGAAACTGATTCTGATAAGGTGCCCGGTACTTGAAACTTGTTCTAGCTCTCTCTTTTTTTCTTTTTGAAGGTCCTAAAACTTAGGCAGAGATCTTAATATTAAGAAGTATATCTTTCACATGAGAATGATTTAAGTACACAACGGCATCTTAGATTTTTTAAAAAAGCAGCCTTTTTTCGATATTGAAAATAAAACGTGATTTTTATAGTATTGGAGAATACAAATATGTGTAAGAATGAAAACAGTCCTAACACTCTGAAAAAAATAATTGACAAACTTGTTGACATTTTTGCACATCTTAATAACACTAAATTTTATACATTTTTTAAAAGTCCATAAATTCTCTGCACATCACATTACTGTGCTATAATTTGCTATTACCAATCACTAATATTTATCATTTAGGTTGTTTCCAAATTTAGTTATTATAAATAATGTTGCAAAGTTTCTTTTCAATAATGCTTTTTCTATGCTTCCTTAGCATAGTTTTTTGAAATTGAGTCGAATGATAATATCTTTAGGTGTGGTATGCGTATACTTCCTAGTTGATTTCCGAGAGTTGTACCAATTTATATCTACCAGTAGTCTGAGAAAATATCTGTTTTTGCAGTTTTGCAAACATGTCATCTTACCCTCAGGAGCACTATTGTCTTAGAAAGGCTTTAGAACATGAATCTGAAATTTTACTCATAACTTAGGTTGAAATAAGAACTCATTATAAATTCAATAAAGGGAGAAATGGTTAACATTTATTATAAAGGCATTGCTTAGTTTAATTAGATAAATATACTATACATTAAATAGGAGTCAAGTTCTTCTAATTCTGGACAAGGATGGGTTTGTATCTGCTTAGGTGAAATCAAAAAAGCATTTTGGCCATTTCTGCAATTAACAAGACACTTTAGTGAATGTCAGAAAGTATGAAAGATTCTAAAACAAAAGTAGTTGAATAATAACATGAGATTTAAATAAACATTTTCAGAATATAACAAAAGTTGCTCATCTTCAGTACAAAATTATTTGTCAAATACGCAGGATAGAAAATGAAACCAATGAAAGTTCAGAGTAAAGAAAGTTCACTCTGGTTAGGATGAGATTTATTATTTAACTATAGAACTTACAAAATACATAAGAAACTTAGAAAAGTCTTTGTCTTGATATTATTCCAAAGTTTTTGAACAGTAAACATCATTTTAAAAAATTCTGTTTTTAATTAGTATTTGTAATATTTGACCATTGGAAACCTTTCCTATCCCTCATTTTTAGAATACTTTTTTTTCTTTTTACTATTTCTACTTCAAGACTCATTTCCAGCAAATTATCTTGTGATAGATTATACTAAATTCATCCCTGTACTGAGTGGTTAATTATACCCATGGTTCACCTGGTGTCCTGTCATCAGGTATGTCTTTTCCATGATATGCATTTGCTCTTAGGGTACTATGTGATAGTGAGTCAACTGGTACAAGGTTTTTTGTTTCACAGCTATCAGACAGAAAAATATCTTTCTTGAAGAGCAGAATATTATGCATGCTAAATAATTTCACTATCAACACTGGCAGCCCACTTCAGTCAATGCTAAGAATGAATTTCCATCTTAGTACTTGAAAAAAATCACTTCACCTTTTTTTAGGTCTGAAGTTTCAACATACACACAAACATATACAATGCAATTTTATGGTACTTTTTTTTTTTTTTTGCAGTTTTTGGCTGGGGCTGGGGGCTGACACCCTACTTCTTTGAGCCACAGGTGCTAATTTTATGGTACTTAAAAAAAATCATTATTGGCTGGGTCTGGTGGTTCATGCCTGTGACCCTAGTGCTCTGGGAAGTTGAGGCAGGTGGACTGCTCAAGTTCACAAGTTCTACACCAGCCTGAGCAAGCAAAACCCCATCTCTAAAAAAACATTGTGGTAGGTTCCTGAAGTCCCAGGTACTTGGGAGGCTGAGGGAAGAGAATCACTTGAGCCCAAGAGTTATAGGTTGTTGTGAGTTGTGATGCCACAGCACTCTATGGAGGGTGACAAAGTGAGACTCTGTCTCAAAAAGAAAAAAGACATAGGCGATAGGTTTATGTAAGATGAGAAAGCATTTATAACAAACTTGAAAATCTTTAGAATTTGCCACCCAGAAAGTCACAGTTCCTGCTATGGTTTGAATGTGTGTCTTCCAGAGTTCATGAATTGGAAATTTAATTTCCAGTCCAATAGTGTTGAGAGAGGTGGGATCTCTAAGAGTTAATTAGGTCATGAGGGCCCTTCACTCATAAATGAATTAATGCTGTTATCACAGCAGTAGGTCTGTGAGAATGGGTTGGTCATAAAAGCAAGTTCAGTCCTCTCTTGCTCTTTCCTACACACATGCTCTCTTGCTCTTCTGCATTCTGACATGAGATGATATAGCAAGAAGGGCCTCTCCAGATTTGGACCCCACAAAATCAAATCTTAGACTTCCTAGCCTCTAGAACTGTGAGAAATAAATTACTTTATAAACAGAAGATGGACTAAGACAATTCCCATACTCAGGAGACTAAAGACTAGACAGGAGAGTTTCCATCATATGAACATTCATTACCCACTCAAACGTTATCACAGCCTAAACTACTGACTAACGTACACATCATTCACTAATTGGTCCCCACTCAAATATCCATCCCTGCTCAAAACAGTAAATAGTCAGTTCTTATCCTTCGTAACAAAAGTTTTGTTGGTCAGTTTTCCCCTAATCATTGATGGTGTCAATACATCTGCTCCTTTGGGATGCTACTTATGGACATAAATAATATAATGCAAATGTATTCAAAGTCAATATTTGGAAAGATGCAGGATTTTATGGAGTTAATGAAAGTGATGTCTGAATATACATAAAGCCACTAAGACCAATTAAAATGAAATAAAGAAAATCAGGAAGAATTATGACTCAACGGGTGGATGTTCAAAAGGAGAATAATCTAAATATTGAAGGATTGAAGGGGTCCATAGAAAAACTAAAAAAACCCTCTGAATATTTTTTTGCAGAAAAAGAACCTCTTTAAAATCATGTTGGAAAGTTAAACATTAAGGGCAGGATGTCATTTTGTGTTATCATCAACTTTGTTAGAAATTACAAAAATGAAAATCAAAATGCTATTCATTCTCTGTTACTTTTCATTATTCCCACAGTTAAAATTATAACCAGAATTTAAATGGCCTTTGGTTTAATATTTTTCATAATAAAGTCCTACTAAACTTCCCCTCTGCATTTCCATTCCTCTAACTATTTACCATAAATCTTTGGTTCCTATTTTATTTAGATTACTTGTCCTCACAGCAATTATTCTTAAAGCACAAGTCACAAAAAGAATTTTTATTCTTAACAATGGGTACAACCACATTCAATGAACTCCTTTTTAGCACAGATAAAAACATTAATTAAATGTGCTTATATACACAAAGCATCCATAGTTCTGGCACAGTATTAAGAAAGAAAGCAATGTCTATTATCTTTAATCTTTGTTTAAACATCATAGATTTCTATGTAGAGCATATAGAGAGTGTAGGGTGAACAAGTGATTAAATAAAGCTCACCTAAATAAACAGGGGTCAGCAAAATGTGGAAAATTAAAATCAATAAGAAGTTACATGGTAAGTCAGCTCATCAGCTCAAGGATTGAAATGCAGAAAAAATATCGTAACTCTTGACTAACTTTGCTGCAACATTTCTCAGCAACTGAAGTTTTTAGAGATATATATTAAAAGTCAAATGACATGAATGTGGAATAATAAATATATCAGATGAAAAAAAGTTAAGAATCATTTGGAGATAAAAATCAATATGATTTTCCTAAGATGGTAAGTAAATATGTTCATTTATTTGATTTATTGATTTTATGTGATAAAAATCAATACTACTTTCCCAAGATGGTAAGAAAATATGGTTCATTTATTAAAGGGGGAAAAAAGCTCATGTTAAGCAGTACAACCTCTAAATCAGATGGCAGATTTCACGTTTGTAAGAACAAATCCAATTTATTCATAATTAACTACAAATTCTTTTAACTGAAATGTTATTGTTAAATGCTGTATGAACATATGGCTATCTGAAAGTACTGATATTAAGAAAAAAAGTTTGCTGCTGTTTAACTTATTACAACTTTAAATTATATAGTATTATGAAGAAGAAGTTGGAAAACTAAATGAAGTAGCCAGGTATAAAAATGTAGTGAATCAGAGTTGCAGGCCCCAATGAACAGTTGTGGTATGATAATATGGGCAATTGTGGCCAGATGTTCTCATTATTCACGAGAAACCAAACATCTGGTTTTGCATGTAATATTTCCCAATTTTGAAAGATTATCTGAGGCCAATGATATAAACCTGCTGCCTGAATCTGGATCACAGTTCAGTGGTTTGTAAATCTAATATTTTGTTTATGTATGTCTGATTTACATTTACAATAAAGAAAGAAAGAAGATGTTTCAAACACTTTAGTCCAATTTTCTCATGTCAATCCCATTAACACCATTCTGTCTTTTAGTAAGCTTTCAAATGGAAATTTAAAATTGTAAGATCTTCTTAATCAGCTTTCACTTCCAAATGTTTTGACATTAGGTATGAGGCAGAAAAGAAAAGAGAAGTTACATGTGCAGTAGAACTTGTGCACTTTGGCAAGTAAGAGTTACCATCTAAGAGGTATACAATTGTAATCGAGACAACTTTTTCTGTTTTCCTTCAGTTATCCCTTAGTTATTCAGGATGACTAAGCGCTATAAACTAAGCTGTCTATTTGTTCAAGGAGCAGATGGGGAAAGTAGCTGCTTTAAAATGTAATTAAAATATGAGGCCTCTGTTAGTATTTATTTTTCTTTTTAAGCTTCAGATTTTAGGCTTAAGCAACTTTAATCAAGGGGAAGATGGACCAGACAGCTGCTGCAGCCCTAGTCCACTGCTTATGTTTCTATGTAGGGAATGCTATAATAACAAACATGCACAAACAAATAATCAGCTCTATCGTTTGCCAAGGCTGGGAGGGAAAAAGGCACTCATGTATTGTTGGGAGAGTGCAGTGTGAGCATATGGACACCTTTATGGAGAGCAATTAGCCAATACATACTGAAATTAAAAATAAATTTGCTGTTTCTTTTTGAGACAGTCTCACTCTGTTGCCCCAGGCTAGAGTGCCATGGAGTCACCCTTGCTGATAACAATCTCAAACACCTTGGTTCAAGCCATTCTCCTGCCTCAGCCTCCCAATTAGCTGGTACTACAGGTGTCCACTACCATGCCTAGTTTTCTATTTTTTTGTAAAGAGGTGGGGGTGTCTCACTTTTGCCCCAGGTGGTTTTAAACTCCTGAGCTCAAGCAATCCTCCCAGAGTGCTAGAATTACAGGTGTGAGCCACCACGCCCAGCCTTAATTAAAAAATATATTTACTGTTTTGTATCCTGATCCTGGTGGTAATTATATAAATATGTATGTTTTAAAATTTATAGAATGGTACATCAAAAGAAGGAAAAAGTAATTTTACCACATAATAATTTTTAAAAAAGCAAGTGAGCCTAGTATGTAGGAATCAGTGTTGTAGCCAATTTACCACCTTAAAGGTGGGCAGTACGGACAACTCCAATGCATTCATCTAATATTATTATAACTCCATCGAGACAGGGATTAGTCTCCACTTGTTATAGTGGAGGAGGACACTAAAGCTTCATGAGAGGTGAAGCGATTTGCCCAAAGCCATGTGCCAGAAGAGTGATGAAACCTCGATCAAACTCACATCTGACTGCACTACTCCATCAGTAGGTTCCCTCCCTGATGCCCTGGCTATCCATTGTTTTGAGATGGCTGAAACAGCAAAGAAATTTTTTCAAAAATGCATTTATACTTTGATCCAGTAATCCTACCTTTGGAAATTTATCCTAGAGATATCCTGCATACGAACAAAATGACCATATTTAAGATTATTTACTGTACCAGTTTTTATATCAGCAATTGATTGAAAACAATTCAAGTCTTCCTCCATGAATGGCTTCAGTACGGAGTGTGGAGGAGGTAGGGAGGAGAGAGCAAAATAGTGTATATGGTTTGGTTCATTTGTGTAAGAAGAGGGGAGAACACACTGTATGTCTCTATATTATGATGTTTGTGTTTAAATAAGCAAAGACCAGAAGGACACAAAAGACACTTGTAATGGTGGGGGGAGGGGATCAGAAGGGCAGATTGGAACAGAGTAGAAGCAAGACACTCAGTGTACACCCTCTAATATTGTTTTGATTTTTGAACCACAGGTGGAAAATTAAGACAATCAAGGCAGAAATGGGTTAAAAGGCAGCTGAATGCAGCGTTAAGTCTGTGTGCCTTTTACTTGCTCTCAGAGCAGCAGTTTCTCCTTTGTCTTCTCTAGCAAGCACAAAGCATGTTCCGCTTTGAGAAGTTTCTGCAACATTTGAGTGTGGAGAAGGAGGAGAAAAGCACTGGGGAGTTGGACAGAGAACACATTTCTGGTGACTTAAAATGGGGCCAACAGCTAAGGATAAACAGCTTAGTTCTCAGATTTGCTTAGCATAGTCCACTAAAGGTATATAATAATTTTATCTGAATAGGAAAGGAAATGCCTGCTCTACTTACTTCAGAACTAAAATTAGGTTTCTTTTATTTCTGCTTCAAATTGCTTAAAACTAAATTTTATATGCTGTGGCTGAAACAGCAAAGGATTCTAATACTTTTGGTCTTCACAGTTATACTGTCAAATACAAATACCAGATAGTGTACACCTAATTCACTATCCTCCCCTAAGAATATTTTTTCATAAAACTCTGTAGTTTTCCCTTATTGTGAAAAAGTGCAGGATGGACTGGAGATCCAAGAAACTTTCCAGGCTCAGAGCTACCTGACTTCCACATGAGTTCTGTAAAGCTGCCGTAATAAAGACAGGCAATCACAGCTTACACATCTAGTGATTTACACTTTGGAGACAGCATTTCCAGACCTTATTTCACTTAATCTTTATAGACTCTGGTATGTGGGTATTACCACTTCTGTTTTATACATGAAGAAACTCACATTTGGAAAGGTGAGGTGACTGGATCACGGAATAGGATAGACTTGAAGTCAGATTTTGTGATTCTTTTTTCTTTTTTTGGCTGGGGCTGGGTTTGAACCCACTGCCTCCAGCATATGGGGCCGGTGCCTTACTCCTTTAAGCCACAGGTGCTGCCCAATTTTGTGATTCTTAACCCAAAAGATTTTCTATTACTGAAAAGCTTTATAAAATTATCAATGCCTAACATAAAAATATACCTGACTAGTACAGCAATAAGTAATGACAGTTACCGCTGATGGGAGGGTTGCATTTTAGAAGTCAATCTAAAAGGAAAAAAAATCCAATAGTCAAAATTACCTTAGAAGATCATTTAAATCACAGACACTAAAGAATTATAGTGTGGGAGAAGTTTACCAACCCCGGTAAGATTTCATTTCAAAGTATAAATTTTTTTTTTTTCTTTTTTGAGACAGTCTCACTATGCCACCCTTGGTAGAGTGCCGTAGCATCACAGCTCACAGCAAACTCAAACTCTTGGGCTTAAGTGATTCTCTTGCCTCAGCCTCACAAGTAGCTGGGACTATAGGCGCCTGCCACAACACCTGGCTATTTTTTATTGTTTGGCAGGCTTGGGCTGGATTCAAACCTGCCAGTTCTGATGTATGTGGCTGGCGCTCTAGCTGCTGAGCTATAGGCACCGAGCCCAATGTATAAATTAATATATCACATATAGTAGGGTACATATCTAAAATAAAATTTAAAGGCATTGAAAAGTTTAGTCATACAGGATACAAATGCCATGTCATAATTTGAACCTATTGAGTCTAGAAGTCACTTCTATAGATTATTGACTCATGTTCATATGCTTGTATTTATTCATCATATCTATGTATTGAAAAGGTAGCAGAATTAATTGCATATGAGGTCACACAATTGAAGTGTGTGAACTCATCCTAGAAAACGTGTTACATACCTCAGTGCTGAATGTGGTCACCTCTGAAGTACTCCCCTTGGACATCTGGTGACCATAGTGATATTCAGCAGTGAGGTATATAGCACTTTTTCTAGGATGAGTTTAGGAACTTATTGGTCCAACTTCATATATGCCAAAGATACTTATTATATTTGACAAAATTCATATCCTAATCTACAAATTCTTTTTAGGTTTTATTTTAGATTAATATGAGGGTACAAATGTTTAGGTTACATTGTTTTCATTTCTAAGGTAGTTCAAGCTGCAGTTAGTTGAGCCCTTCACCCAAGGGGTATGCTGAACAGTCTCACATTCTGCATGTTAGGTGAGATCCTGCCAATCACCCTCCCTCCTTCCCCTCCCCTCTTTGTTATCTCCCTTCCCTCTTGCTAGACTGTACTTATGTTTTTCTTTCATGTACGCATGTAGTTTTTTATACAGGGTGTCCATAAAGTTTGTGTGCAATTTAAAGTGCCAATTCTTTTAAATTGCACACAAACTTCAAGGTCTGTTGGTTTCATATTAATATTGAGTAAATTGGATACTTTTTCCCCCATTCTTGTAATACTTCACTAAGAAAAATGTGTTTCAACTCCATCCAGGTAAACATAAAACATGTAAAGCCTCTACCTTTTCTTATGACTGAATAGTACTCCATGGTATTACCTATGCCACAGTTTGTTAATCCATTCATGGACTGATGGGCACTTAGGTTGATTCTACATCTTCACCATTGTGAAATGAGTGGCAATAAATATTCTAGTGCAAATGTCCTTGTGGTAAAATGATTTTTTCTTCTGGGTAGATACCTAGTAATGGGATTGAGGGATTAAACGCAAGGTCAACTTTTAGTTCATTGATAATTCTCTATATTTCTTTGCATAGAGGTTGTATTAGCTTGCAATACATGAAGGGAATACTATGAAAGTGTTCCCTTCTCTCCACATCAACATCAGTATCTGCGGAGTTGGGATTTTCTGCTGCTGTAGGCTAATGTCACTGGTGTTAGGCGATATCTCAAGGTGGTTTTGATTTCCATTTCTTTGATGATTAGGAACAGTGAGCATTTTTTTCATGTGTTTGTTGGCCATTTGTGTGTCATCTTAAGAGATATTTCTGTTTAAGTCTCTTGCCCACTTACATATGGGGTTGTTTGCTCTTTTTTTGTTGATTAATTTGCATTCTCTGTAGATTCTAGTTATTAACCCTTTGTCAGATTTATAGCATATAAATATCTTCTCCCATTCTGAAGGGTGTCTATTTGCTTTAGTTGTGGTACCTTTAGCTATGTAGAAGCTTTTTAGCTTGATCATGTCCTATTTATTTTTGGTGTCGCTGCAATTGCCAAAGGGATCTTCATCATAAAATCATTTCCCAGGCTAAACTCTGTGAAAAGTTTTCCTCACACTCCCTTCTAGAACTTTTATTGTTTCATGTCTTAAATTTAAGTCTTTTATCCAACAAGAGTAAATTTTTGTCAGCAGTGACAGGTGCAGGTCCAATGTCAGTCTTCTCTATGTGGCTAAACAGTTCTCCCAGTACCACTGATTAAATAGGGATTCTTTCCCCCAGTGCTTGCTTTTGTCTGGTTTATCAAAGATCAAATGGTGATGTGTGACTTGGTTCATCTCTAAATTGTCTATTATATTCCATAAGTCTATATCTCTAATTTTGTGCCAGTATCATGCTGTTTTGATCACTATAGACTTGTAGTATAACCTGATGTCTGGTAACTTGATGTCTCCAGATTTGTTTTTATTTCTAATAACTGCATTGGTTATTTAGGTTTTTTTTCTGGTTCCAAATGAAAGAATGGTTCTGGTTCCAAATGAAAGTACTACTTCATCAAGTTCTTCAAAGTATGATGTTGGTTCTTTCACAGGGATTGCATTAAATCTGTAGATTGCTTTAAGTAATATGGACATTTAAACAAGGTTGGTTGATTCTTCCCACCTCTGCTATTCTTCTGTCACGGTTTCATAGTTCTCTTTATAGAGATCCTGCACTTCCTTTGATATATATGTATGTATGTACACACACACACACACACACACACACACACACACCCAGGTATTTCATTTTCTTTGGAGCTACTGGGAAGGGTATTGTGTCTTTAATTTGATTCTCAGTTTTTGGCATATATAAAGGCTACTGATTTGTGGACATGATTTTATAACCTGAGAAGTCTTGCTGACTTCTAAGAGCTTTGTAGTTGAGTCCCTGGGAGTTTCCAGGTATAAAATAATGTCATCTGTGAAGAGTGACTTTGACCTTCTCTGTTTCTATTTGAATATGCTTGCCCTCATTCACTTGCCTGACTGCAATGGTTCAGAATTTCAGCACTATGTTGAATAGCAGTGGAGACAGTGGGCATCCTTACCTGGTTCCAATTCTAACTGGAAATGCTTTCAGTTTTATTCCATTCAATATGATGTTGGCTGTGGGTTTGATGCAGATAGCTTCTATCAGTTTAAGAAATGTCCCACTTATATCTATTTTCTTAAGTGTTCCTTTCAATAAAGGATGCTGAATTTTGTCAAATGCTTTTTCTGCATCATTTGAGAGAATCATATGGTATTTGTTTTTGGTTTTATTTATGTGGTGAATTGCATTTACATATGTTGAACTGCTCTGTATCCCTGGAATAAAACCCATTTGATCATGATGTATCATTTTTTTAATGTGTAGCTGTATCCTGTTTGCTAGGATCTTACTGAATATTTTTATATTGGTGTTCATTAATGATATCGGCCTGTAGTTTTCCTTTTTTGTTAGATCCTTTTCTGGTTTTGTAGTCAGGATATTTGCTTCATACATAGTTTTGGGGATGATTCCCTCCTTCTCTATGTTTTGGAATAGGTTATGAAATATAGGCACTAGTTCCTCTTTGAAGGTTTGATAGAATTCTAGTGTAAAACCATCTGGTCTATTGCTTTTCTTTATTGGAAAATTATGTATTGTTGATGCAATTTCAATGCTTGATATAGGTCTATTCAAAATTTCTAATAATTTCTGGTTCAGTTTAGGAAGGTGGTGTGCTTCTAAGTATCAGACCATTTCCTCTACAGTTTTGAATTTTTGGGAATAGAGTTTTTTGTAGGACTCATTGAGGATCTTTTATATTTCTGTGGTATCTGTTGTTATTTCTTCTTTTTCATTTTTGACTGAGGTTATTAGTCATCTTAATTTTGTGTTTCTTATTATTCTGGCCAAGTTTGTTAATTTTTATTAATTTTTCAAAGAACCAACTTTTTGATTCGTTGATCTTACGAATGATTCTTGTGTTCTTGATTTCATTTAATTCTGCTCTGATTGTGGTTTTTATTTTCTTCTGCTAGGTTTTGGGTAGGACTGTTCTTTCTTTTCCAGTGCTTGAGATGGTCCATTAAGTTGGTGACTTGCTCTCTTTCTGTTTTCTAGATGAAGGCGTCTAATGTTATAAATTTCCCTACTAGAGCTGCCTTTGTGGTATCCCACAGGTTTTGATAGCTTTTGGCTTCATTATTGTGTGGGTCAAAAAATCTTATGATTGCCATCTTAATTTCATCCTTACCCCTGCTGAATATCCTTATTCAGCATAGGGATATTTAGTATACCTGCCTTTATATGGGTATAAAAATTTCTGTTGACACTGAGTTCAACTTTTATTCCATGGTGGTCCAAGAAGATACAGAAATAATTTCTATTCTTTTAAATTTGTTAAGGCTTTTTTGTGCCCTAAGATGTGATCAATATTAGAAGATAATCTATGGGCTGATGAGAAGAGTGCGTACTCGGTTTTATTAGGATAAAATGTTCTGTATATGTCTAGGGTCATGTTTAAGTCTATTACTTCTTTATTTAGTATTTACTTGGAGGATCTGTCCAGTTCTGTCAGAGGTTTGTTGAAATCTCTAACTATTATGGAGTTGAAAGATATCATATTGTTCAAATCATTTACGGTTTGTTTTACAGATCTAGGAGCCTTTAGGTTGGGTGCATAAATTTAATAACTGAAATCTATTTATGTTGTATGCTTCCCTTGATCAGTATGTAGTGTCCAGCTTTATTTTTCATTATTTTTGTTGGTTTACATCCAATTATATCTACAGCAAATTAGGTTGCAAATCCTGCTTTTTTTTTTATTTCCATTTGCCTGGATTATTGTTTTCCATGCCTTCACCCTGAGTCTTACTGACATAACTTTGAGGTTATGTGTGCTTCTTGGAGATAATAGATATTGGGCATGAGTTTTTGTATCTACTCAGCCAGCTTGTGCCTCTTTAGAAGGGAATTCCAGCCAGTCACATATGGTGAGAGAATTGATAGGTATGCTGAAGTTTTGATCATCTCGTTTTTCAGATGTCCAGAGCTTTTTTTTTTTAATTCCTTGTGCCACTGTGGAAGCTAGGCTTTGTTCTTTAATTTATGGGTATTTTTACCTTTTATTTCAAATTTTTAGGTGAAAACTCTACTGATAGGACATCTGGTCAAGAGGTACTGGGAGTAGAGATTTCAGAGATTTTCTACTTTAAGCAGTACTTAGCAATTACAGACAAAGTATATGATGAATTATTGATAAAGTATAACAGAATAAAGTATTAGAGATAAAGCAACAAAAATAAATGGGATTTAATTAAACTAAAGAGCTTTTGCCAGCAAAAGAAATAATCAACAGAATAAACAGACAATCTACAGAATGAGAGAAAATACTCACAAATTACGTATTTGTTATGTGGGTATTAGACAAAGGACTAAGATCCAGAATCTACAAGGAACTCAATACAATAAGAAAAATAAATAAGTAACTCCACTAATAAGTAGCACTTGAAATCAATAGACATTTTTCAAAAGAAAATATATAAATGGTCAAAAAACATATGAAAAACTGCTCAGCATCATTAATCAGAGAAATGCAAATTAAAACTACAGTGAGATACCATCTCACTCTAGTTAGAATGGCCATTATGAAAAAGTCAAAAAACAAAAGATGTTGGAACACTGAAGTGAAGAGGAATGCTTATACACTGTTTATGGGAATGTAGATTAGTAAAACCTCTATGGAAAACAATATGGAGAGTCCTCAAAAAACTAATAGTTGATCTACCATTTAATCCAGCAATCCACTTACTGGGTATCTACACAAATGGAAGAAGTAGTTTTATCCAAAATACATTGACATTCACATGTTTATTACAGCAATTCACAGTAGCAAAGATATGAAATCACCTGAGGAGTAGATAAGGAATATGTGAATGAAATAATGCAGCAACTTGGATGGAACTAGAGGCTCTTATCATAAGTGAAGTAACTCAGGAATGGAAAATCAAATACGTATATTCTTAAAGACAAGTGGGAGTTAAACTATGGGTACATATGATCATATAGAATGGAAATAGACTGTGAAGGCTCCAATGGTGGGAGGTTGGGAGGGGATGAGGGATGAAAAATTACTTCTTGAGTACAATGTACACTATTTGGGTGATGGGTATACTCAAAGCCCAGACCTCACTGTATATATCCTGCAACAAACTGAACTTGCTCCCCCTAAATATATTTAAATTCTAAAAATGAAAAAGAAAAAAGAGACAAGGTGTACCAATAAAAATTACTAGTAACAGAACACCAAGAAGTAAGAAAGGCTGACATTATAGATTTATTAGCCTCTAGGTCTGGAAGAAACTAAAGATACCAGTGGTTAGTTTTCATAGTAGTGAAGAATAAAAAGTGCTGCCTGGAAAAAGACTTGAGCAAGTTCCAGAGCATGAAAATGGCACTACAATGTGATTCTAGAAACTGTGAAGAAAGGCTGAAATGTGCTTTTAGGGATAAATATTATATAAACACAGAAGACAGAGTAGGCAAATGAAGTCTTAAAATGTAAGCCACGCCACCCACTGACTCAGTGACTAGAATAAGCAAGAGATCAAAATATAAAAAAAGTTTCCCTTCAAGATGAATCTGAAAACTAATTTCTGAAGCACTTGAGGAAAACAAAAGCTAAGAAAATTGACAACCACAATGATCAGAAAAGTATGTATAGTTAAAAAAAGAAAATGCAAGAGGAAATACATATACAGAGGAATCAGAAAATATTGTAAAAATTTGAGTTTGAAATCTACAAAGATGTAACAGAAGAACTAATATTTTGTTTTTATAGAAAAAAGAACAAGAAATTATAAAACAAAATCAAAAGAAAAGCAAAGAGTAGTTGTATATAGAAAATACAACAAAAATTCTTGGAAATTAAAATTTATTAGCTTAAAAAATTCTAGTAGATAGAATAATTTCTAGATTGGATATAGTAGAAAAGATATGGAGGGCTGGGCAGAGGCTAATGTCTAATCCTAGCATTCTGGGAGGGCAAGGTGGGAGGAATGCTTAAAATCAGGAGCTTCAGACCAACCTGAGCAAAAGGGAGACCCTGTTTCTACTAAAAAACTAGAAAAACTAGCTGGGTATTGTGGCAGGTACCTGTAGTCCCAGATACTCTGGAAGCTGAGGCAAGAGGACTGCCTGAGCCCAAGAGTTTGAGGTTGCTGTGAGCTGTGATGCCATGGCACTCTACCCAGGGCAACAGAGGAAGACTCTGTCTCAAATTAAAAAAAAAAAAAGTCATGGGAGATAGAAGCCTAAACAAATATCAAAAACAAATTTCAGAAATAGAGTATAGATGACATGGCAAATAAGATTGTTTTGACAGGCCAGGTGCTATAGCTCATTCCTATAATCCTTGCCCTATGGGAGACCAAGGCTGGAAGGTCACTGGAGTTCAGGAGTTTGAGACTAGTTTGAGCAAGAGCAAGACCCTGTCTCTACTAGAACAATTTGCTGGGCATTGTGGTGAGATCTTGTATTCCTAGCTACTTGGGAGGCTGCGGCAGGATGATTGCTTGAATTGGGCATTTAAAGTTGCTGTGAGCTAGGCTGACCCCACAGCTTGGGCAACAGAGTGAGACTCTGTCTCAATAAATAAATAAATAAATAAATAAATAAATAAATAAATATTAGGATTGATAATGTTTACAAAGTTTCCAGTACTAAGATCAATATATCTTAGATAAATGCATCATTATCAAATCCAGAGAAACATGTGTAAAAATAAATCCAGACTTCAAGGTACTGTAGAGCAAGTATAAAAGTCAAGCTCTCTATGAGAGAGAAAAAGATTATCTACAAAGTAACAATAATTAAATGGCAGATTTCTTATCTATATCAAAAGATGCTGAAAATAGTAGAGTATTATTTTCAAAGTGCTCACAGAAAAATGACTATAGCCTGAATGCTTAAAACTAGCTAAATTACTATTAGTGAGGCCAAAAATAAAGATATTTTTAGAACTATAAGAACTAGTTTCCCTGCTAGCCATTTACTGAAGTAACTATCATATTTTGCTGTGTAAAATGTGTTCCATGTATAATAGGTACCTACATTTTGCCTAAACTTTTAGGAAAATGTCCCTTGAGAAAGTGGCTGTTGACCAGAGAGACACATCTGGGGAGGAATAACTTCTTCCTGGTAAAGGTTCAGAGAACATCACCCTCCCATAGCCACCTGGTCTGTCAAGGCTGCCCCTTCCCTCTCTCCTGGGAGCCCTTCCTTCTCCACCCCATCAGGGACCACAGCCGAGGTAGCAATGCATGTGGCCAGCAGAGTGGGAATTTCTGAGGCCACTCAGCCCTGCAGGCAGTCAGGTGTGTCCTTGAGGCCTGTATGGGGCTCTCAGGTCCTATTTGTTGGCTAGGCCCTTGCTCTGCATGGCCGTGGCCTACCTTGTCAGCTCTGCCATGGCCCCCTCCTGTGATTGCAGGGCTTGGTGAAGGCCACTGTAACCTGCTCCCACTGGATCCTGGATTGTCCCCTCATAGGCCTGGTGGGCCCTGGTAGGAGGGCGTGGTAGTCCCAGGAGGCCTTATGGCTACCCCACTCCCAAGCCATACTACCATATATAATGCACATCCTTATTTTCCCCTCAAAAATTTGAGCAGGAAAAGTGCATTATATATGGCAAAAGATAGTACTTTTGACAGGAAGAAAAGTGAACCAAGGGAAGGCATGGTATGTACAGAAATAACTGTGAAATAACTGTGAGCATAGAAATCAAACTACTATCTTAGCTAAAATAAAGTCAACAAAGTATAAAGTTGAATTTCAACTGCAGAAAAAAATTCTGAAGAAGGATGGCAGATAAAATGTATAAGGATTATTTAGGAAAATGATACATAAGGTGATTTTAGACTTTATAAAACAAAATACTACAGTAAATATGTATATTCGAAATTTATGGTTGGCTGGGAATGGTGATGAGTATCCTGTAGTCCCAGCTAATTGGAAGGTTGAGTTAAGAGGATCACCAGAGCACAGGACTTCAAGGCCAGCCTGGGCAACATACCAAGAACTCATTTCTGACATTTTTAAAGAAAACAAACCCATGGTTAATTTTAGAAGGATACAAATACAAATCTGTAGCTCCCCTCCCTCCAGAACACTCCCAAATGCAGGGAAATTAAACAAATAAAACCACAATAAAATGGTAAAAATGAGTCCACAGACTGGCACAGTATGGCACACCTGCAGTCCATCCCAGGTACTGAGGAGACTCAGGTAGGTGGATTCTTTGAGTCCAGAAGCTTAAGGCCATAGTATACTATGAGTGCCAATATCTCCAGCCCGGGCAACATAGCAAGACCATAACTCATTAAAAAAAAGAGTCCAAATATTTAACTATAATGAATACTTGAAAAAATTGATTAACTTCTTAAAAAATACTTTAAAACTTTGGAAAAGTAAATCCAGGTGTGTCTGTCAGATTGTTTTCAGGGGATATTCATGTGTGAGTCAGTGGACTGAGAGTGAATGATCTACCCTTAATGGGGACGGGCACCAACCCAATCACTTGGGGACTCAGAGGGAACAAAAAGATGGAGGAGGAGTGAATTCTTACCCTCTCTTCAGCAATCAGGATGCCCTTCTCCTCCCTTTGAACTTTAGAGTGTCAGGTTCTCCAGTCTTACAACACTGGGACTGACACCAGTGGCCTCCCAGAATCTCAGGCTTTCATGCTTGGACTGAGAATCACACTATGGAGTTTTTCGGTTCTAAGACCTTCAGACTTGGACTGAGCCACACAACCTGGTTTTCCAGCTTGCAGTCAGTCTATCATTGGGATTCGTCAGTATTTATAAGCAAGTGGGTGAATTCCCCAGCCTAATAAATCACTTGTCACACATCTCTAGATATATCCTATAGGTTCTATCTCTCTAGAGAATCCTAACTGAAACAAATAAAATAAATATAAGAAAATAATACATAAAAGAATTAGGGCAAATGAACATTAAACAAAAAGTGACATTAAAAAACCTCAATATAGGCTCGGCGCCTATAGCTCAACCGGCTAAGGCGCCAGCCACGTACACCTAAGGTGGCGGGTTCGAATCCCCAGCCCGGACCCGCCAAACAACAATGACGGCTGCAACAACAATGACGGCTGCAACCAAAAAATAGCCGGGCGTTGTGGCGGGCGCCTGTGGTCCCAGCTACTTGGGAGGCAGAGGCAAGAGACTCGCTAGAGCCCAGGAGTTGGAGGTTGCTGTGAGCTGTGATGCCATGGCACTCTACCCAGGGGGACAGCTTGAGGCTCCGTCTCAAAAAAAAAAAAAAAAAGTTAAGCTTTGGGAATGTTTTTGGGAAAAAGATACTTTTGGTTTTAGCCAAGTGTTTGGCATTTATGTGGAGACAGACATGCCAGACACACACTCTCTAGATCAGTGGTTCTCAACCTTCCTTATGCCACGGCCCTTTAATACAGTTCCTGTGGGTTGAGAACTGCTGCTCTAGATGTTCACTGGGCACTCAGTGGTTCATGCTGCAGGGACACAGGCCCTGCAAATCTAGCCTCTGTCCTGGGGGCACCCAGGCTGGCATATTAATAATTGACTTGGACCCTTGACTGAGGGTGTGGTAGAAGTCTGTGTACACCCTGGAAGCCCTGGGGCCTCACAGGACACCAGCCATGTGCTGTCTTTGGTCAGGGCTCTGGTGAGCCCTTGCTTGCTCCAGAAAAGTCCTGCTCTAGCCTGAGGTAGAAGCATGTCCATACACCTGCATTAAGGACATGCTTCCCCACTCTGGCTGCCCCTGGGTCTTACCCCCACTGCTCTGCCCTTTAGCCTCATGCCCCTATGGAAGTGAACCAAAGTGTCCTGTAGCTGGTGTTTCCTCAGTGCTTAGAACCAAGGCTGGCAGACAGCATGCCGTAAACTGGTGGTGCACATGAGATGTGCCTCCTGGGCCAGATGTGACCACTCACACAGAGGAGAAATGGCCAGTGAACTAGCACACTAGTGTTAATCACATGCTGAGTTTGGGTAAACACCAGGGCAGAACCCTGCTATATGGTGCTGAGGCTAGGGAACCACCCTCCTGAGCAGGCCCAGCCCCTAGCTTAAGGATGGCAAGTCCTGGGTCCTGGAGTGAAGTGGTACACATGGTCTAGAGAGCTGGCCGGGGTTCTGTCCCTATTCCCACCCAGACACTCTGTCACACTATCGAGCAGAGCACACAGGCCTGAAGCTCACTGGGAGTACCCCAAGTCTGCCTCTAGATTGGGTTTCTCAGGCATTTGAGTTCACAGAGCAACTGCTGCCCCACCCATGATTAGGAATCTGGTCTCACTAATTCTGCCTTTGACCTGATAATTTAAAGTCTCAGTTTCTTCTTCCAAATGGATGAAATAAGACAGTGTTTGCTGAGTGCTTAACACACAGTGAAAGCTCAAAAAATAGTAGTTACTAATTACTGATCTCAAAATATCAAAACGGTTTAGCATGTGAGAACCACACTTTATAAATGAAAAATAATTCACAGCAAACACATCAGGGCGTCAGGAAACATATGCTGGCTTTGCTTTAGCAAGGACATTTCAGGTCAGAAGCAGGTCTGTTTTGTGACCGAGGTTAGTGTCCTGCTCCCACACATTCTTCATAGACATTCTCAGACTCTGCTAACCCTAACCCAGCCTCTGCTGGTGTCACAGTGCATCTCATCCTTGAGGCAGCTATTGTATCCTTGACCTCTCTAGCCAGGCTGTCCTGATTGGGGAGTTGTCATTCTGAATAGTCTGCATTTACGCTCTGCTTGTGTTCAACACCCAGATTCTTCCTACCACGTTGGCAGCCCTGCTTTGTGTTTGTTCCTGAGACTTTGTACACCACTTAATACATGGGTCATTACAAAAGTTTTGAGACACACAAAAATCAAGAAATGTAAAATCTGTGCAGACAGAAACAAATGAAGCCCTCTCAGCAACACTGATCAACTGAGGAAATTAAAAGTTGCACCAGTGAATCAGAAAGGACAGTGTTGGTGGCTGTGTTTCTTGGAAGTAAAATAATGGACATTCAGTCTCAATGCTTTTGTACATAACCACATCATTTGCTTTTGCTTTGGACGGAACTTTCAGGAAAGTCTTGCAGTACCTGGAGAGCAGCTCAATTGGGAGAAGGAACACAAGGCTTCGATGTATTCCCAAGGATTATTTCAGCAACACAGTAAACTTTCAAAACATTAAATTTCACTGGAGCCTTCACTATAGGGGATTCTGTACAAAGAAACACACAAAAAGCTTAGGAGGGCCAAAGTTCATTTTTACTTCAAAACACTTGCTCAGACTGATTTAGGATAACAATCTACAGTTTTTCACATCTTGGTTGTTCCATTCAGGCTTTCCAAGTCGCCTAGGTCCAGGCACAGACCTTGAGGCGTCTGCCTGCCAGCAGCCCCCTGGCCACAGGATTCTTCCCTATCTTGCATTTTATATCCTAGGTGATTTTTTAAATACTTACAGTATTTCTGACATATGTGATCAGTCATCCAACTTTTCACATTTTGATGGCCCTAAAGTCCATTCAAAAAGAAGCCAGGCAATTTCTCTTATCTCTCAGGAACTCAAAGAGAAGGAGGTTGTGGACAAAGTCATGGAAACACTGGACAACGACAGAGACGGTGAATGTGACTTCCAGAAGTTCATGGCCTTTGTTGCCACGGTTACCACCCCTGCTGCAAGCTGTTTGAACAACAATGAGATGGAGAAAGCAGCCAGGTCCTCCTGTAACACAGAAAGTCACCCAATGAGGCAGAGAGCAGGGGCTTGCATGCTTTATAGGAGCTGAGCTTTCTGGTCATGTGGTAGCTATTGAGGAAGTTTGATTTGCTTTGTGAATAAAAAACTGGCAACCTCTTTCTAAGGGCTGTTTCATATGGCCTGTACCATTATTTCTGCTATATTAGACTAGTAAGCTGACTGGTCCCAGGAACTTTGGTAATAACCATTTAGGAAAGCCATTCTCAGTCATAAATGTGCTGTATGGCCACTATGGCTGTGTAGAGCCTTAGAGAAAGCAAAGCTGACTACCAAAAATTACCCTGGGGTGT
Organism: Galago senegalensis; assembly: GCA_963575145.1. NCBI lineage: Eukaryota > Metazoa > Chordata > Mammalia > Primates > Galagidae > Galago > Galago senegalensis. The sequence goes on from CAUYTI010163172.1 coordinate 30,000, forward strand.
CCTTAACACTTTAACTGCATTTTTTTTTCTTTTTTTTTTTTTATTAAATGATAGCCGTGTACATTAATGCAAACATGGGGTACAGTGTAGTGTCTTCACACACATTTTGACATACTTTCATCAAGCTGGTTCACAAAAATTTTATGTTATTTGCATAGTCATTGTGTCAAAACCTTAACATCCAAGTGGAGAAGGCATTGACTTTACTGGGACTCTGTCAGGCACAAAACCCTGATGAACTCATTGACTTTACCTGGACTCTGGTACACATAAAACCCTGACTCACTAGCCAATTGGAAAAGACTGGGTTGCAGAGTCAGGGCTAAAAGAAACTATTGGTGGGGTTAACCGAGACTGAGGTTACCAGAGTCCAGCGGCTAAGGGTGAGTAAGGAGGGGAAAGAGACATCAACCTCCTTACTCCAGATTATCCACTGAAAAGGCCTTTTGGACTCCTCAGAGCATCAGAGTGACCCACATTTATACCACTAGTAGACTCCTATCAATTAGTTGCTAGAATCATTGCGATCTTTCCAACCAGGGAGTGGGTACTGACCGGGTCAACAGGTTTGGATCTCTCGATTTGGGCAAAATTAACTGGTGGTTGAGGGAGAACCTCTGATGCTCTTGGGTTGTTCTCCGGCCCAAAGTGTCCCCAGGTGGAACATTCTCCAGTTGTTACCGAGTGCATAAGATAGTCAAGCCTCAGTTCCCTTTGCTGGGGGGGGGTCAAAGAGCAGTAACTGAGCGGAGCTGGCACTAGCTCCACTTTAATTCTGGCAGACACAGAGCCCTGCCACACTTGCTTATTGGGCAATTAGGTCACAGCCCTCCGGGGTCTCCAGTGATCGGGTGTGACAAAGGTACAAGGGGTGATAGGAGGCATCAACCTCCCTAGAATATTTGCTGGGCAGGTCCCTCTGACCCCACAGAACACTGGAGTGGGCCATACCTGTGCTGCCAGAAGATCCCTGCTGTACAGTTGCCATAGACCTCTCGAACTTCCCCACCTGAGAATTGTGTTAACTGTGATACTTGTCTCATATCGTTTGAACTGGGCCAATCACCTGAGAACTATTTAAAGTGATACCCTGGGGGTGTGGCTGAGGGAAAGTATGGTTTTCTGTTCCTGATCATCACCAGTAAGGGGAGGGGTGACTTAATCACTCTTATTTCTCCACAGCTCATCTTAACCCAGAGTAATTGATTTTCTAAGGTAGACTAGATACCAACTGTAAACAAGATAGAGACGAGCAGACCTCTAGGCTCTCAGACCATAGCAATATTTGCATCTTTGGCAAAGTTCTAGGGGAAAAGATACAGACACTAGTCCCAGCCTTTGCCCAAAAAGGCCAGCAAAATATCACTCCCAGAGCCCCCAACCCAACTTCCTCCTACCAGC
>CAUYTI010163175.1:0-14318 GCA_963575145.1 Galago senegalensis
GCCTCCCAAGTAGCTGGGACTACAGGCGCCCGCCACAACGCCTGGCCATTTTTTGGTTGCAGCCATCATTGTTGTTTGGCGGGCCCGGGCTGGGGATTCGAACCTGCCACCTTAGGTGTATGTGGCTGGTGCCTTAGCCACCTGAGCCACAGGCGCCGAGCCTAGGCTGCCACTCTTGATCCTACACATTTTCAAGCCCCTTCCCCAGAGCCAGGGCTATAGTGGCCAAGTTCTAACCAGTTTTCTGTATTTTGCGTTCATTTCACTTTTTCCCCTGGAGATCCTGACTGTGATCTTCTGTCCCACAGAGTGCTTTAGCGTCCCTTTCTTCACAGGCACAGGCTTATTTATGGTGGTAGCAAGTCTCCTGTTGGAAGTTTTTTCCTCTACTGACAGGTAATTTGAAGTTGCAGTAATCTCCGGGTAATGAAGACATGCATCCTATGTAGTTTTTATTCGTTCTACTTGATTTTACGGTTATTTTGAGTGGGTGAGGGATAGATTTGTAATTAGGCTACTGATACTGTTTTCCAGCCCCAGAAATCTCAACACGAATTTCTTTTTCTTTTTGTTTCGAGACAGAGTCTCAGTTTGTCGCCCTCAGTAGAGTGCTATGGTGTCACAGCTCACAGCAATCTCAAACTCCTAGGCTTAAATGATTCTCCTGCCTCAGCCTCCCAAGTAGCTGGGACTACAGGTGCCTGCCACAATGTTCAGCTATTTTTTGGTTGCAGTTGTCATTGTTGTTTAGCAGGCCCAGGCTGAGCTCAAACCTGCCAGCTTCAGTGTATGTGGCCAGTACCCTACTCACTGAGCTACAGGTGCTGAGCCATGAATTCTTTCCTTTTTTTTTTTTTTTTTTTTGCAGTTTTTGGCCAGGGCTGGGTTTGAACCCCCTACCTCTGACATATGGGGCCAGTGACCTACTCCTATGGGCCACAGGTGCTGCCCGCCATGAATTTCTTAATAGATACTTTTAGAACCTAGTTATGATGAAAACCACTGGAAACCAGCAATAGAAAAGAGCATCTTAAATGATATCAATGGTTATAAATGGTAGTTGAATCATAGTTGAGGGCTCAGCCTGGCAATGAGATTAGCAAAGGTAACATATTATTGCACATCAATGGCTTTAGGTTATATTGAGTTGAAAGTAAAAATCAAATTTGAGAAAATTAAGAAGTGTTTTATTTAAGATTGGGACTAAGTTTGCTACTGCTCAATATAATATTGGTGATCCTGGCATGGCAAATAAAAAAGGAAAAAAAAAGGCTTCATAACAGTAATCCTAGTGCTGTGGGAGGCTGAGATGGGAGGATTGCTTGAGACGAGGGGATCGAGGCTGCAGTGTGAAATGTCTGTGAATAGCCACTGCACTACAGCCTGGTCATGCTGGGCACAGCATGACCCTCTGTGCTTCAAAAGAAAAAAGAAAAAGGGAAAAAGGAGGTATTTTATTTAAGGATTAAACAAATTAACATTATGTTTAGATAATATAATGACAAAATGGAAACTACAAATTCTTAGAATACTTAGTTCATAAAGTTGAATATAAGATCAACTTACAAAAGCAATGAGTCCTTTATAGTAGTGGAAGGTGCGCTGGGCTGCTGAGCCAGCAGCCATTCCCTTTCTAACAAAATCCCAGTTTGTGTCAAACCCTAACATATAAATCATAATCATCTCAACTAGTCATGACAAATGTATTCTTTTTTTTTTTTTTTTTTTTGAGACAGAGCCTCAAGCTGCCACCCTGGGTAGCGTGCTGTGGCATCACAGCTCACAGCAACCTCCAACTCCTGGGCTCAAGCGAGTCTCCTGCCTCAGCCTCCCAAGTAGCTGGGAACACAGGCACCAGCCACAAGGCCTGGTTCTTTTTTTGGTTGCAGCTGTCATTGTTGTTTGGTGGGCCTGGGCTGGATTGAAAACCGCCACCTTAGGTGTATGTGGCTGGCGCCTCAGCCACGTGAGCCACAGGCACCAAGCCCTACAGTACTTACCTCCAAATTATTCTTATTCAAACTTTAGTGAAACAGTATATATTTTTCTGTTTTCTTAAAAGTAGTTCTACAGGCCAGACAGGGTGACTCATGCCTGTAATCCTAGCTCTCAGGGAGGCTAAGGTGAGAAAATCATTTTGAGGCCAGGAGTTCAAGACTAGCATGGGCAAGCAACATAGTGAGACCCCATCTCCACAAAAAAAAAAAAAAAAAAAAAAATAGAAAAATCAGCCGGGTGAGGTGATGCATGCTTGTAGTTGCAGCTACTTGGGCAGCTGAGGCAGGAGGATCTCTTAAGCCCAGGAACTAGAGGTTGCTGCAAGCTATCCACTGGACTCTAGCTGAGTCAACAGAGTAAAACCTTATCTCAAAAGAAAAGGTTTATATTATGCATTTTCAAGATCTTAATTTTCTCCTCAAATACAGTTTTTAGCTTTACATTGAAAATTCTGTTCTAGGGCATGGTGCCCATTGCTCAGTGGTTAGGGTACTGACCACACACACAGAGGAAAGTGGGTTCAAACCCAGCTTGGGCCTGCCAAACAACAATGACAACTACAACAAAAAAATAGCCTGGGGCTGTGGCGGGTGCCTGTAGTCCCAGCTACTTAGGAGGCTGAGGCAAGAGAATCACTTAAGCCCAGAAGTTTGAGATTGCTGTGAGCTGTGACACCAAAGCACTCTACCAAGGATGACATAGTGAGACTCTGTCTCTAAAAACAAAACAAACAAAAAACGAAAGAAAATTCTGTTCTAGATGGTGTTGACAAAGACTCTCTCATTTAACCAAAACTTTATCTAGGCTCCTAAGTCTTTTTTGATGAGGCTTTACCTTGGGCTTCCCTCTCTGTCCTTGAACAATCTAATTTGAATAGCAATTCTGCTCTCAGTTTATTTTTTATTTATTTTTTGTTTTTGGCCGGGGCTGGGCTCCAACTTGCCACCCGGGACATATGGGGCTGGTGCCCTTCTCCCTGAGCCACAGGCGCTACCTTCTGCTATCAGTTTAGCACAAATCCCTCACCCTTGGTATTTCATTATCAGCCAGCCTTTAGCAAGTCAGTTTAGCCAGAAACCCCTTATCCTTCATGTTTTCCCTTACTAGTTTTCCATCCACTCATCCCACCCTGCTCCCTGCATATAAATCCTTGCCTCTACTGGAATCAGAGTTGAGTTTCTTCTATCCTAATGTAAGACCCTGATGCAGTGGTCCCTATACCTTGTCCATGGCCATCTCTTAATAAAGCCTGCTTTATTTTCTTTCTTTCTTTCTTTTATTGAGACAGAGTCTCACTGTGTTGCCCTGGGTAGAATGCCATGGCATCATAGTTCACAGCAACCTCAAATTCTTGGGTTTAAGAGATTCTCTTGCCTCAGCCTCCAAGTAGTTGAGACTACAGACGCCCGCCACAATGCCTGCCTACTTTTTGGTCGTAGTTGTCATTGTTGTTTGGCAGGCCTGGGCTGGGTTCGAACCCACAAGCTCTGGTGTATGTGGCTAGTGCCCTAGCCGCTGAGCTATAGGCACCGAGCCTAAAGCCTGCTTTATTATCTTTAGCAAATATCATAAATATATTTTTTTCTTTAATAGTGCTAATTATAAAAAGAATGCTTGTCGGCCAGGCTCAGTGGCTCACACCTGTAATCCTAACATTCTGGGAGGCCAAGGTGGGTAGATCACTTGGGTTTAGGAGTTACAGATCAGCCTGAGCAAAAAGCAAGACCCCAGTTCTAGTGGGGAATTGTGGCAGGCACTTGTAATCCCAGCTACTTGGGAGGCTGAGGCAAGAGAATCACTTGAGCCCAAGAGTCTGAGGTTGCTGTAAGCTGTTACGCCTCAGCACTCTATTGAGGGTAACAAAGTGAGTCTCTGTTTCAAATAAAAAGAATGCTTGTAAAAAGAGAAATTAGTAATAAAATGGGAGAAAAGTTGATAGAAAATTGAAACTTTATAACTTTCTACTTTAAAGTCTACTCACACGTAGAAGGAAAATAGACATCCAATTTCAGCCTGAGAAGTAGAAAGAAGATACAGATCAAAGACCCAAATGCAAAGGACTATTCATATGATAGATTTGAACGTATTGAGTAATCGTTTCCTCTGTAAAACCTGGACTTCTATAATTTCCTATAGTAAGGTATGTCTTTAAATGCTAGAGGGGACACCTAACAGTTAACATCAGGTATGACTGGAAACATCCAGAAGAAGTCCAAAACTAAATACGAGAATTTGAACACACATTAATGCTAAAAGAGCCCAGCTCTATCATTTAAAACTGAAGCTGTTTCTCTTTTATAAAATGGAGTATTAACTTCCGTATAGTTGTTTTGAGGACTGAAAATATTGCCCACAAAGCACATATTGTGACATAATATGCTGGGCAAGATTTTCTTCAACATAGCTATTTTCCTTCATAAACCATGACAGCAGCTAAATAAGTCAAAGAATAGTTACCTGTCTAAGCTACCTAGCCTTATTCAGCTGACAGTAAATGGCAGGTCCTAGGGAAGTTTATAAAGTCTGAGTTGTTCTATTGGATCTGTGCAGCTCACTCCATTTCATGTGTTTTTCCCAGTTACTGCCCTTTCTTCAAGATTGAATAAAACCATTCAGGCTCTCTGTAATTTCTCCAAGATACCAAAAAATAAAATAAAATAAAAAATCAAACTATAGGGTATTCCAGCGGTCACCTCCAAGTTGCTATACACAGAGAAAATAGGAAATTGTAGTTAATGTATCCTTATTCACAAAATGTTCATTACAAAATTTTACAGAATATTTACAAAATACTCTGTGTTGGCCACCGCTTTGTAAAATCTTGTAATGAATATTTTGTAAGTAAAGGTATATTTAACTACAATTGCCCATTTTCCCTATGCATGGCAACTTTAGGGATGACTTTTGAGATATCCTGTAGAGTAATATTTTCTATATTTTACTTCTTTCAGATCTTGATTTTTAAAAATATATTCTAATTGGAACAAAATAGATTTGTGTCCCTTTTAAAGGAATTACAGAAATCACAAGATCAGAGAGTTAAGTAGTTGACTTACAAATTTGTAGCTGCTGGTAAGAGGCTTCTGTAGTTTGAAAAAAATATATTCTAATAATTACCATTGTTTTTGTCATAATATTTATTTTAAAATTCCAAATAATACTAAAAAAGAGTATGAGCATTTAAAAATATAATATATTAAAAGAAGGAATAAGTAAAAAAAAAAATTAGAGAAACATTGCCCTAGAATTTTGTGGAACATAAAACTGTAATCTTTCATAACTATTTTTGCTGTGCTTTACTATAAAAATACAGATGGCACAGCTCTTCTATAGCTTTTAACAACTTGATTTTAAATTGCTTTCAAAAGTAATTTATTTGGATTTTCCATATCCTTTAATGAATGTAAATATATTAACAGAAAAGGACCCCCCCCCCCGAAGACTATACAATTTCTGAAATAAGTCAGGAAAAGCAAAAAGACACAAAATTACATTGCTTCAATGCAAACAGAACACACATATCACACCCACACTTGCGTTTCCCCAGGTTTTCACAAAGAAAACGGGTCACCGTATTTTTCAGCGAAGATCCATACTATACTCTGGCTAATCAGAGACTTCCAAACTTTTTTCTTTAAAAAGAACATTTTTAATAGACTAAATACTGGTTATCACTGAGTTTTTGTTTAAGGTACAACAGCAGCATGGTTTAAATGTTACTTGCAGTTCTTGGAAAAAATAAAAATTTTAATGTAATGAAATACAGAAAAAGTAGGGACCACCTTTCATTATTTTGAGTACCATTGTTCTCTTGAAAAAATATTCCAACCTTCTAAAATCCCAGAGTTAAGAACCATTTCCAAGGGGAAAAATAAATCCAATGCCATAAAATAACTTCTGAACAAAAGTATGTGTGCATGTATATATATATATATGTGTGTGTGTATACATATATGTGTGTGTATATATATATAAAAGTATGTATATGTGTAAAACAGAAAAAAAGATGGCAAAGTACTTAGTATTTTTAATTTCTTTCAAGGTAGCTTCTGAAATTTGAAGCAAACATTTTGCTTGACCAAAACGTGTTTTTCTGGTTGTTTGATCCCCATTCATGCAAAAAAATAAAAAAGAAAAGAATAAAAAAGCCAGAAGAGTTACTAGGTGAAAAATAAGGCTTCAAATACTAAATGACTTTAAAAGTGGGTACAAGGAAAAATAAAATTAGGCAAAACTTGGGCTGAAAGTGTCCCTCAACCAGTCATTGCTATGGTGTGCCTTTCACAACTATCCTTTTATTCTTGGTCTCAAAATCAGTACCAGATAGACTGTCACCTCTGGCACAGGTCATAAATTCCTACTACAAAAAGATAACTAATTATACTCTAAGCAAATTATGCTCTAAGCTTAGCTTACTAGGCTTTGTAACATAGAACTCAGGTCAAAATTTTCTATGCAACTTTAGATTTGATATTCTTTTATGGCTGACTTATGATTTGCCAATTAAAAAAATAAAAGAATCTAAAATTCAACATTACAGAACTAATGAGTAATATAATGGAATATTTGTTAGAATTCAAGTGCTAGCCTCTGGGAATTCTTAATAATATTCACTATTCCCAATCTTTCCTTTTCTTTATAGATTATTGTTTTAGACAGCACATACACACAGATGTAGGTAGGAAATTTTGTTAAATATCTTTCTGGCACCCAATATCTAATCCAATACTCTGACTTGAATTGATTTATAATGGTATCTAATACATGTTCAAATAAGATTAACAGTAAATGATAGAAAATTACTGAGTCTACAGGCTAAAATTTTTTTCACATCTTTTGTAATCAACCTTATTTTCACAGCTTGACTAACAAATACAGGTAACCAATAGATAAGTTTATCCTTCATCAAATAATCCAAAATAATAATTGTAGGCCTGTCATTCATAAGAAACTATAATTTGTTATATTCTGACATTGGCACTTAATAAAATGTTAACAACTAAAGTTTTTCTAAAAATTTCAAAACATTACAATAAAGGAGATACACAATTTAAGACTATGTTTAAATCTGTTACTGTGAAATTCCAATAATTCCCATTTTATATGCATAATTAGATCTTTAAAATTGTGGCCATTTCCCAAAGACACCAACATATTATGACAAACTCAGGAGAGAACTTGTCTCCTTCATGAGAATGTTTTTTTTCTTGCACCAAGCTAAAAATTTCCAATATCCTAAACCCAATCACTCTTAGTAAATGTTTTGGTGACTCACATTAGCGAAAATAATCTGCAGCAGAGAGCCAAAAGAATGGAAATGCCCTTACTCAAAGGTAATCACACATTCTTGCACTCTGCCTGAACACTCAGAAAAGTCAAAGGGATACTGTCTTGAACAAAATATAGATCCAAAGTTATGGTACAACTCTGATTGTATTAAGGCTTTCACTATCATGATCTCCTAAAGTCTCTCCACCTTAGTATTCTCATACTGATTTGTATGGTGATCTTAAAGGGTTATTTAAGGGCCTTGTTTTGGCTTTTCAGTGGGAAACCACTCTATCGTCTATGAATGTTAAAGGTGATCCCACAGAGCTCAAAGAGGCAATCTGGTAAGGACCAATTTTAAAGTTTGCAACACCAAGACTACAATGATCAACACTTTGAAGCAAGATGAATAAATTAAAATTCTTGGTTAGACATTAAAGCATTCTTGCCAAGAATAAGTGTACACTGTATGGAGGGATATTTGATTCCTACATACGAGTTCCAATATGCCCATTGCATTTGTTTACAGGAGACACTGCAAGTTTAAGGTAATTTACATTCCTTGGCAATCAAGTTACTGTTATAGGCAATGTCTTTTATTGTTCCATCTGGCACTTGCTAACACCATTCTTGAAGAACCTAGAAATGAAGGTCAGTCACTCTGTTTATCAAGAACAGAACCAAATAAAAACAAAAATTTTTGGAAAAGTGACCAAGAAATTCTGGTTCATCACTATTTTCCACATCTAACAGTTCCTTCAAGATAAAACATAACTCTTCCTTCCATGATAGCTTTCCAACAAAAGGAGATTAAAGAAAAAAAGAAAAGAAAGTCCCCCATCCTTCCCCCCTAAATTGTCATTCATACTGGTGAAGGAGCCAGTCTTGTTAGCAGCTAAATATTGCACTGCTTTTCATTCTGTGTACGGTCAGGGTCCATTGAAAGTGGCACACTCATGGTATAAGTGATGGATGATGACACCGCCGGCTCAAGAGTGAAGATTCAGTATATGGAGGGACAAGAAACATGTCAGCACTAGTCACACATCCAGTTGCAAAAGTCTGATTTCCAGAAATTAAAATTCATCACTTTCAGCTGCATGAAGTTGTGTGTCATCCGCATCTGTCATGCTGCTCTCCTGGGATTCATCTGTTCCCACTTTGAAATAAAACAAAAGTCTACAGTAAGGTGCCTGGCAAAGTATATCTTGTTAGTTTATGAAAACAAGGAAAACTATATTATATTCAGAGATAAGACCCTAAATAAAGGCCTTTAAAATTCCTGACATCCTTTAATAAAATCTAATTCAAATTTCTTATTTTACAGTAAGTCTGAGAAGATTAGTTTATTGGGTTTTACCTTTAAGGTTTTTTTTTTTTGCAGTTTTTGGCTGGGGCTGGGTTTGAACCCACCACCTCCGGTACATGGGGCCAGCACCCTACTCCCTTGAGCCACAGGTGCTGCCCTCCTTTAAGGTTTTAACTACTAAAAATGTGTCTCCCTAATGAATTACTCACTTCTGCTCTAGGAATTAAAACTAAACTATCTAGCTCTCTGAGACATATATAACCTTCAGTTTAAAAAAGGTTATTGAGAAAAAAGAAAAGAAAAAATAACAAAATATTAAAAAATAAAGTGGGATACTGGAGTTATAAGAATTATAATTTTACAGTTTTTGGCAGGCGCTGGGTTTGAACCCACCACCTCCGGCATATGGGGCTGGCGCCCTACTCCTTTGAGCCACAGGTGCCACCCCAAGAATTATAATTTTAATTAAATCCTTTCACCAAGTTTTCTAGAACGAAGGCATCTAATCAGACTTTCTCATCAGAATTTCTCAGTTCTCTTATTAAAAAATATTGATACAATAAGTCTTGGTTCTCAATAGTTATTTTAAGACATATACCATACACTTAATTTAGAGATAGAAAATTTACGTAACCTATATTCTTTGTTCTTTCCTCAACCCCTAAATTTACATACAGGGTATCCATAAAGTTCTATTTTAAATTGCACATGAACTTTATGGACACCCTGTATACAAGGATGCATTTGGATTTTTAGATTTGCCAGACCTATAGAGAATTTCATTTTTTTTTTTTGAAACAGAGTCTCGGCTGGGCACCTGTGGCTCAAGTGGCTAAGGCGCCAGCCATATACACCTAAGTTGGCGGGTTTGAATCCAGCCCAGGCCTCCAAACAACAATGATGGCTGCAACCAAAAAATGGCCAGGCGTTGTGGCGGGCGCCTGTGGTCCCAGCTACTTGGGAGGCTGAGGCAGGAGACTTGCTTGAGCCCAGGAGTTGGAGGTTGTTGTGAGTGTGATGCCATGGCACTCTACCCAGGGGGATAGCTTGAGGCTCCGTCTCAAAAAAAAAGATCCTCAAATGCATGGTGGCGCCTGTGGCTCAGCAAGTAGGGTGCCAACCCCATATACCGAGGGTGGAAGGTTCAAACCCAGCCCCGGCCAAACTGCAACAAAAAATAGTCAGGCGTTGTGGTAAGCGCCTGTAGTCCCAGCTACTCAGGAGGCTGAAGCAAGAGAATCGCTTAAGCCCAGGAGTTGGAGGTTGCTGTGAGCTGTGACACTATGGCACCATACCAAAGGTGACACAGTGAGACTCTGTCTCAAAAAAAAAAAAAAATCCCTAAATGTAGTTCTAATCACCCTATCAAAAATAAGTTTAGTCTAAAGCTGTCTTCTTAAACATTTTAAGTTTGACCTAAAAGTTTCTCCATACAAAGAGAACTGTACAGCTGGGCTCAATGGCTCACACGGTAATCCTAGCACTCTAGAAGGCCACGGCAGGTGGATTTCCTTGAGCTCACAGGTTCAAAACTAGCCTGAGAAAGAGTAAGACCCTGAAAAATAGCGGGGTAGCTTGGCACCTGTAGCTCAGTGGCTAGAGTGTCAGTCACACACACTGGAGCTGGTGGGTTTGAATCCAGCCCAGGCCTGCCAAACAACAATGGCAACTACAACCAAAAAATAGCCAGGCGCTGTGGTGGGCATCTGTAGTCCCAGCTACTTGGGAGGCTAAGGCAAGAGAATCACATAAGCCCAAGAGTTAGAGATTGCTGTGAGCTGTAACAACACCATGGCACTCTACTCAGGGCAACAGCTTTGAGAAAGAAAGAAAGAAAGAATTGTAACCTAACTGGATGTGTAAATAGACAGTGACCTACTCTTATAACAAGCAGTCCAGTCTCAGCCAATCACTGCAGCCCAGATTTGGCCAATCATAGATGGTCAACTATTTAAACATTGTTCAAATAAGACAAATGGTGAGCCGTAATCAATCCAACTGTTTCCGAACCTCACTTCCATTTTGTGTATGTCACTTTCCCTTTTCTGTCCATAAATATTATCTGACCATGTGGCAGCCCTGGAGTCACTCTGAACCTATTCTGGTTCAAGGGCCTCCCAATTCATAAATAGTTCTTTGTGCAATTAAACTGTTGAATATAATTTGTCTAAAGTTTTTCTTTTGGGGGCTCGGTGCCTGTAGCTGAAGTGGTTAGGACTCCGCCACATACAATGAGGCAGGTGGGTTCGCACCTACTAAACAACAATGACAACTGCAAAAAATGTATAGCCGGGTGTTGTGGCGGGCACTTATAGTCCCAGCTACTTGAGAGGCTGAGGCACGAGAATTGCTTAAGCCCAAAAGTTTGAGGTTGCTGTGAGCTGTGACACCACAGAACTCTACTGAGGGTGACATAGTGAGACTCTGTCTCAAAAAAATATATAAAGTTTTTCTTTTGACAATCGCAAAAGAATACTAAGCTTTCCATGCAATGACTGAACATAAACAAGCCAGACACTTAACAGGAACTCCCTATAATTTCCCAGATTCAATTTAGCAATATTCTTAAACCAATCTGGATTATAAAGCCATACTCATAGAAAATTTAAAAGCAGGTTTGTCTTATAGGGGTACAGGTGAATCTTTCTAAGAGTAGAATGTGAACGTTTTAAAGCAATAACTGAGAAAATGACATGAAGGCTGTGTTGACCAGTTCAATGGAAGTATTTCAGAATGCATATGAAAACCCCACACTGTACCCTAGAAGTGCATTAATGTACATAGTTAACATTCAATTAAAAAAAAATTTTAAAAAAGAAAGAAAATGGAAGTGCATAGATGGATTAAATGTTTTTCTGAGGGGAGAGAAAGTGTCACTAATGAAGAAAAGTCAGGAGGCCAGTAATGAGCAGAACTGATGAAAATAATGCAAAAATTTATCAAACTGTGTGTCAGTGTTGTTTGCTGACTGTGAAAAGTGTAGCAGACCATGTAAATATCAATAGAGAAACACTTAGGAAAATCTTAACTAAAAATCTTGGCCAACAATTCATGGCTCTTGCATCACAACAATGCACCACCTCACACAGCACTGTCTGTGAGGGAGTTTTTAACCAGTAAACAAGTAACTGTATTGGGACACTTTCCCTACTCACCTGATCTGACCTCCAATGACTCTTTTCTTTATCCCAGAATAAAGGAAATATTAAAAGGAAGACATTGTGATGACATTCAGGACATCAAGGGTAACACAACAACAGCTCTGATGGCCGTTCCAAAAAAAGAATTCCAAAATTGCTTTGAAGGGTGGACTCAGCACTGGCATCAGTGCAGAGCTTCCCAAGAAGAGTACTTTGAAAGGTGACTTTAATGATATTCAGCAATAAAGTACGTGGCACTTCTTCAAGGATGAGTTCACAAACTTAATTGTCAGACCTTGTATTAGGCACTAAATAATTATTGGAAATAAATGATTTATTCATGTAGCTCTTTATGATTCTAGTGACTTGCTAACAGGAATCAAAGATTTTTCTACTCTATGTGCTAGGGGTGAGATGGGGACAAGAAACATAAATATCATTCACAACTTAAACTTTAATGACCAACCAAACAAAAAGTATTAACCAAGCACAGCACCTAACAAACAACTTTGCCTTCTCTAAGTAGCAAAGATCATGTCAATGTCATATATGTTTCTGTCTATGCCATGCCAGTTTTATAAACTGTGCTTGAATTTTGAATTCAAGCTATTTATAAACTCAAACACACACATGTGCATCTGGAAAGGGCTTCACAAAATCTCACACTGTACACGGCTGGAAAATAGGCTCCTTTAAAACTCTTTTAATATTTTATTACTTTTCTGTATTACTTCTATTATTTAAAACAGAGATTAATATCTATACACTATGTATTGTTTGTTAGAATTTACTATTTCGATCCCTCAGGGTGTTTAATATCAACCTACGGAACAATTCTTAACACGCCTGGAGAACTTGAAAAGAAATGCACTCTTGGCATCATTGTCAGAAGGACTCTTTGTTCATGGCACTGCTTTACCCTTTAGTGTTGCTTTTCTCCGAAGGTAAATCTGGATAAAAAAGGGGAGAAAAACAAAACAACAAAAGTACTAAAAGGTCATTATCTGATCTCTCCAGGGAGAAAACAATAATTTTTTTTTCCTCCTTCCAAGGTGAAATTTTTTAAATTGACTTGTTAATCAAGGGTAGCAATTTAATACTTGTGTATTTAATTTAATTTAATACTTGTGTTAGAATAGATGCCTATGTTAATTCAGTAACTAAAGAGTCAAACACATTCACACTTAAGCTATTTCTGCCTGTACCCTTACTGTGTGTTTAAAGTAGCATAAGAAATAGAACAAGAACTTTATAAGCAAAAAAATGATTAACACTTTGACAGTGGAGAAGAATGTCACCTGTTCAAACCATATTTGTTTCTAGGATGCACACAGTTATAATAGCAAGATCCCTATTAAGAAATTCACTGTGAAGCATTATTATACTTAATTTATTTGAAAATTAAAAACAAATTATCCTCTTCTCTGTAACAGCAATTTAATTTTTCCAAGCTGTTAATGAACCAATTAAACAAACCATTTATTTGAATGCACTGAAGAAATTCTACTCTTAGAAATATATGCCAAGTGAATTTTTTTAACATACGGAAAAATTACTTTACTGGATGTGACAACCATCTTCCTATAAACCAAGGACACCCAAAAGTATGTTCCCAAGACCCTTCTGGGGATCTGTGAGGTCAGAACAATTTCCATAATGATACCAAGACACTATTCACTCTTGCCATTGAGGGCACAATGAAACCAGTGGTGGGTGAAACTGCTGATTCCTTCAGCACAACCAAGGCAGGAACACAAAACTCTTCCCTGACATGAATTCACAGTAAACAAAATCCAATTTTATCTGAGAATGTCTTTGATAAACCTGTAAATTTAGTTAATTTTTAAAATCACAGTCCTTGAGGATTTCACTTTAATATTCTGTGTGATGAAGGAAAATATGTATAAAGCATCTCTGCTGCATATTGGAATAGGACGGGAGGGTTATCTCAAGAAAAAGCACTTATCAGACTGAAATACTAGTGAAGTAGCCACCATTTCCATGAAAAACCATTTTTACTTGAACTAATGACTGAACACAAACTATTCTGAAATGGTCATGACCAACATTTTCTGGAACAGGAATGAGTGAGCCTGTCACATCAAGAAAAATAACTGATAATATCCGTTGCCCATGATAAAATTAAAGATTTTCAGCAGAAATTAGTATATTGAAAAATTATACCCAACATCCTGAGCCTGGCAGCTTTGCCAACACTTAAAAAACTTATTTTCTTATATTAATAAATATGATTGTTTGATACGCAATGAATTTGTCAACATTTGGAAGTGTATAATTTAGAGAACTGATACTTTCTAATTGGTTCATGTTATTACAAAATCACATAGAAGCAAAACATCCATAAAGCATAAAAAATTCCAATGTATTTTAATGTAAAAATATCTGATAATATCTGTTGCCCACGACAAAATTAGAGCTTTTTAAGCAGAAATTAATATATTGGCTCGGCACCTATAGCTCAACCGGCTAAGGCGCCAGCCACGTACACCTAAGGTGGCGGGTTCGAATCTCCAGCCCGGACCCGCCAAACAACAATGACGGCTGCAACCAAAAAATGGCCAGGCGTTGTGGCGGGCGCCTGT
>CAUYTI010163181.1:0-23437 GCA_963575145.1 Galago senegalensis
GCCTGTGGTCCCAGCTACTTGGGAGGCTGAGGCAGGAGACTCACTTGAGCCCAGGAGTTGGAGGTTGCTGTGAGCTGTGATGCCACAGCACTCTACCCAGGGGGACAGCTTGAGGCTCTGTCTCAAAAAAAAAAAAAAAAATACAGAAAATGGTCAATGAATTTTGATGGCACATGTGACATTATCCCGTCTGTGTTGAGGAAGGTAATTCTTCAAGTACAAGGACACTGAAATGATTAGGAAATAATCTGGAGCAGAGACAATAGATGAAAATAGAAAGGATTGGAGAATTGAAATATTTCAACTCCAGAATCTCTAACAGCAGAAGTTATAAAATTTTTATTCCCTAGCCAATCCCATAACTATTACATCAAAATCTCTAAGCATGTGGCCTAGGAAATGCTTATTATAAACCCCAGGGGGTTATGGTGCAAGCAGCCCAGACTAAGTTCTATGTTTCCACACGCTTGAGTGTAGGAGCTTCAAGGCCTTTAAGTCAGGAGCATGAGAAAAGCAGCTTGGCAAAGGTGGATAATGAATTAAGGTTAGGACATACTGAGTTTAAAGTCCTTATGAGACATCCAGATTTCAAAGTCTAATAGAAATAGGATCTGTAGGTCTGGGGCCCAGAACAGAGATCAGAGCCCGAGATCCACCCTCAGAGGATTAGAGGAGGTCCACAGAGAAAGAACAACGCAGCTCGAGATAGGAAGGGTCTGGCAGGAAAGCTCAAAGAGCACCTTCCCTCAGGGGAGTCCACAGAAAGATGAGAGCATTAGAGTTGGCAAAGGAAGGATAATGCATCTAAAAGGTAATTCCATTACCCAGCATTAAACTGTACTTCCTTGTTACAACAAAGTGAAGCACCACAAAAACTCATGCGTGCATGTCAAAGAAAAAGCCTCAATGTCCAGCCCAGGTTGCCCCTCCAAAGAGTACCTGTAACAATGTCATCTGAGGCAGATTTTTAAAAATCATGGACTATTGCAGGACAAAAATTTAAAATGAGTAAAGGATTTTGAAAAGACTTTTCTTAAGAAAGAGTCATACAAACGTGTATTTTCCATACTGACCTGTGGTCAGTCAATGAGCACCATCAGTCATTAGAGATGCAAATCAAAACCACAGTGAGATGCGGCTCATTCCCCCTGGAATGGCTGAAACTGAAAATAGACACAACGACGAGACTTGACAAGAATGGGGAGAAACAAACTCACATACTGCTGATGCGGATGGAAAAGAGTGCAGTGACTTTGGGAAACACTTTGGCAACCCTTCAAACGTTAATCTGGAATTACCGCATGACTCAGCAATTCTACTTCTGGATATCTACTCGAATAAAGCAAAAACTCACGCCCACAGAAAAGTCTGCACACAAATATTCACAGCACTATTATTTCAAAAGTGAAAATAATTCACATGTCCATCTACTAACGAATGAATAGACAAAATGTAGAATATCACTCAGCAATAAACGTGAATGAAGTTGCTAAGACATGCCACAACATTACAATTATTGAAAGAAGCCAGTTATAAGGGGCCATATGTTGTCTGATTCCATTTACATGAAATAACCAGAATAGGCAAATCCATAAGGACAAAATATTAGTGTTTGTCAGAGGATGGGGGAGAGAGGACTAGGGACTGTTGGGTGCTGAGTACAGGCTTCCTTTTAAAAGTGGCAGAAATGCTGTAGAATCAATGTTGATAGTTACACAAGTTTGTGAACGTACAGTTGTCCTTTCTTCTCCATGGAGGATTCATCCAGGACCCCCTCCCTGCCCCGCAGCTACCTAAATCTGCAGATATTCAAGTCCTACGTGTAAAGTGGTATAATATTAACTTATAACCAGCCCACATCTTCCTGTGCCCGGGAACTCCTCACTTAAAGTCACTGACAAGTTCTCAGAAACTGTGACCTTAAGTGAAATGACATACAACAAAGCCAATTTTATTTTATCACAGACTAAGTGATGTAAATAAACAAGACTGAACTTCTTACAACACAGTTTACAAAAACATCAAACTTCTAAATAAAGAGCAAAACTCTTTAGTATGAAACACTGAAGTAGATGTGAGCCATACGTACATTTAAGAAAGATTAATGAAAACAACATATTATTTGCCCAATTTCTAGTGAATCAGTGAGTAAGAGTAGTCCTGATGGTGGGTTAAATCAAGGAACAGATGTTTGCAAAATGAAAACTGTAAGGCCGCCTTCTCCCACCACGCCACTCCCAATCCACTACAGATACAGCAGCCGGCTGGGCTCTTTCAGACTGTTCCCTTATGCATTGGCATGACTGCCATAGACTTCAGTAACTTTTATTTTGTACAAATTCATTTACTCATTTTTTTCAACCTTCATTCCAGTTCTGGTGGCATGCAGGGCTGCTCAGGGCACCAGGAGGGCACCAGCCCCAGCCAGGACGCTACCCCTGATGGGGCCACTCAGACATTCACACTCACTCCCCCTGGGACCACGGAGATGTGCTGATCCAGCTTTGGATGTGGAAGGACCCCTGAATATGCGGAGAAAACCCAGGAGCCAGGGAGAAACCAGGGCACCACACAGGCAGGAGCCTCAGCACCACTGATATTTTTTTTTTACTCACCAACATTATATGGAAACATTGTTGAAAGAAAGATGTTATTCGAGTATCTGCAGTACTTTAAATCATCTCTAGATTATTTATAGCACCTAATATTATAATATATGATAGTATTCTGCCTAAAAAGCACTTCATTCAAGTGGAATCAGTGCTGTTCTTTACAGGCAGCAAAGTCAAGTGTTGCTATTGGAACGCTATAGAATTTTTTCCTGCATATTTTCGATCTGAGATTGGTTGCATCCAAGGCGTGAAACCCACAGATACGGAAGGCTAACTTTAGTAAGAACCACTGAACTATATGCATTAATAAAATTAATGTTATGGTATGTGAATTATATCCCAATAAAACTATTATTTTAAAAAATGGATTCCAAGGATCTACCCGCGGAGATTCTGTATGTCTGTGACTGGCCCATGAATCTGTCCATTTAAAAAGCTCCACACACGCCAGCCCCATATACTGGAGGTGGCAGGTTCAAACCCGGCCCCAGCCAAAGGTGCAAAAAAATAAAACAAAAAATAAAATAAAAATAAAAACAAAAAGCTCCACACATAGATTATCCCAATGCATAGCCAGGCTGGAATCACAGGCGTGCCCAATTCGCTAGAAAGTTACTTGATAATTTTACATTTCAAAGAAAAGATACAATATAGGTGGCTTGAGGTAGGCAATGCAGCAGGAGAGGCTGTCCAGGTTGTCGGCCTCACCCAGGGAGGCTGCCCCCAGCCTCCTGCCGTCCCCTTTCCCTTCCCACCTCCTTCCCAGCTGCCTGTGCAGCAGCGTGATCCTTCAGTACATTCCTACAGCTCACCCACCACACCACAATACTCACAGGGAGCCCCCCACAAAAGGTTGAAAGGCCTCTGAAACTCTCTGACTTCAGCCCTTTCCTTGACAACTTAATAAAACCAGCCTTTCCCATCACTCTTGCAGAGGATAAAGTGAAGAGCACCCATTTCTTCCTAGATTCAGATCAGAGATTTTTAAAAATAATTTTGCTGTTGTTCTTATTCCCATCATTACAGAAAGAAAATAAATGAGGAACAATCCTATTCTTCATTAAGTCCCAAGTTCAAAATACACCCACTCTACGAACCTTTCCTTCCCCAACTCCTCTCTCCTTCCTGAGTTCCCACTAGAATGAGCTTCCTCCCCTACAACGGCCTTAGGGTTTCAGACTTCTATTCTAGTTCTTAAATAGGTCTACAAGCCCTGTAAATTTTTCAGGTTTGCATCCCAGCACCTAGCACAATTCCAGGTGTGTAACTGAACCTCAAACTCGTTTCTTAACTGAGTTGAATAAATTAATCAAATACTGATTCCGATGTGTTTCTTTTATTTTTTAATTGGGAAACAAAATTAATAGAGATCCTTCCTTAATGGCCAATACCAAAATAAGGTTATAAAAAACAATGATAAAATGTAAGATTTACTAAAGTAGATTTTTACTTTTATGCCATTTTTCTTTTTTTGAAATATCAGAATCCCTCAAAGAGTTTTTGGTGCTGTTTAATGTTTGGGTTTTTTTTGAAATTTTAATATTCTTTTATTAATTTAGATAACATTTACATAGGGTTTGAGTCACAGATTTGAAGTGTATGCTTTGATATATTTTGACAAATTCACATCACAACCAAAGTAAAGAATAGTGGTATGAGTGAGAAATTTTCCTTATCCTCCCTTGCAAGCAATCCCCATTATCTACAAACAAACACTGTTCACAATAAAGTAGTTTGACATGTTCTTGAACTTCAAATAAATGCAATTATCCAGCACACATTTATTTATGCTGGGTATTGGAGAGATTTTTGAGATTTCTCTATTTGCACACATATCATCACATGATCTTTTAAATGACTTAGTAGTATGACATTGTGTACACATACAGTAATTTGTCCTCTATTCTTTTGATACACATTTGGATTGTTTTCCAATAAAAACTATTGCAAATAAAGTGCAATAAAAATCCTTTTACAAGTTTTATTGGACATTTTTGAAATATTCTTTGGGCAAATACTATAAGTTGAAATTCTAGGTCACAGATAAAGTATATATTTAAGGAAATGCCAAAGAGTTCTCCTCGTTTGGACCAGTTTACGCTCTCACCATCCAGCATAAAAGGAACCTACTTGCTCCACACCCTTGCCAACATTCTGTGTTATTGGGGTTTTTAGAAGCGTGTTGGCGAATTTACAAATAATGCAGGTTTTTCTAGATATCTGTTATTGATTTCTAGTTTCATTTCATTATGGCCTTAGCAATACTTTATAATATTACTATTTTATTCCTGATAATATTATTGTTCTGAAATCTACTTTGTCTGAAATTAATATAGCTATTCCAGTTTCCTCAAGATTAATATTTGCATGGTATATTTCTCTATCCTTTCAGTTTTAATTTCTTTAGAGCTTTATGTTTAAGTTAAGCATTACCTTTCATTTCTATAGAGCTTTATGTTTAAGGTGGGTTTCTTGTAGAGAGCATACAGCTGGGTCATGCTTTTTTCCTCCTTTACTCCCAAACGATTCAGTGTGCATTTTCCTAAGAACAGGCTTCTTTTCTATAACTACGGTGCAGTAACAATATTCAGAAAGTTTAACATTGATGGAATACTACTCCTTAACACATTTTCATTACACAAATTGTACCAATTATACTAATAATGCAATATAGTATTATTAGCTAGATTCAAATTGTTGTACAGTAGGTCTCCAGAACTTTCTCATCTTGCAAAATGGAAACTTTATACCCTGTGAGCAATATTTTTCTGTTTCTAACACCACCCAACCTGAAAACCACAATTATAACCTCCATTTCCATGAATTTGAGTGTTTTACATATCACAAACGTG
Organism: Galago senegalensis; assembly: GCA_963575145.1. Classification (NCBI taxonomy): domain Eukaryota; kingdom Metazoa; phylum Chordata; class Mammalia; order Primates; family Galagidae; genus Galago; species Galago senegalensis. Next base: position 5,465 of record CAUYTI010163181.1, read on the forward strand.
AGTTGGGGCAATATTTGTCTTTCTGCATCCGTGTCATTTTAATTAGCATAACAACCTCTAGGTTCATCCCTGTTGTTCCCAATGTCAGAATTTCTTTCTGTTTTAAGGCTGAATACTATTCCATTATGTATATCTACCACATTGTTAAATCTACTCATCCACTGACGGACATTACAAATGAGATTGCGTCAAACTAAAACCCTTTGCATAGCAAAGGGAACAAACCAATGAAAAGGTGACCTACTGATTAGCAAGATATATCTGCAAACCACACATAAAGTAAGGGGTTAATAGTCACAATATGTAAGGAACTCATACAACTCACTAGTGAAATCTAAAAAGAAAAAAAAAACAACTTAAAATATGAGGAGGCTGGATATGGTGGCTCACACCCATAATTCTAACTCTTTGGGAGGGAGAGGAGGATTGCCTGAGGTCAAGAGTTCACGATCAGCCTGAACAAGAGAGAGAGACACTCTCTCTATAAAAAACAGAAATACTAGCCAGGCATGGTGTGCACCTGTAGTCCAGCAAACTGGGAGGCTGAGCAGGAGAATCTCTGGAGCACAGGAGTTTGAGGTTTCAGTGAGCCATGATGACACTCCTGCATTCTAACCTGGGCTACAGAGCAAGGCCCTCCTGTCTCAACAAAATGGGGGGGGGGCAGAGAATCTGAATGGACAGTTGTGAAAAGAAGACGTACAAATATTCAAGGTGTGAAGCATAAGTAATCATCAGAGAAGTGCAAATCAAGCCACAAGGAGATATCACTTCACTCCTTTTAGAGTAGGTATTATTTTTTAAAAACAGATCAGTGTTATCAAGGACATGGAGAAAAGAGAACACTTTTATACTGCATGTGGGAAATGTAAATTAGTAAAATCATTATGGAAAACAATATGAAGATTCCTCAAAAAATCTAAAATAGAAATTCCATATGATCCAGCAATCCTGCATTTTAGCTGTATAGCCAAAGAAAATGAAATGGGTATGTCAAAGAGACAGCTGCTCTCCCAGGTTCATTGCAGCTTTATTCGTGACTGCCAAGATATGGAAACAAACGAAATGGGTGCTGTTTAACGTTTCATCTGGGTTAATGTCTCTCTACATTCTTCACCTCTAATGAGATTGATTCACTGATGAATTCTAAGTGTGTATCTCTGATAGAACCTATTCAACCAGAGTCAAAGGACCCCATTAGTAAGTGAAAGTTTCAGGCTTGGCAACTTTAGCTCAAGCAGCTAAGGCACAAGTCACATACACCAGAGTTGGCAAGTTCGAATCCAGCCGGGGCCTGCCAAACAACAATGACAACTACAACCAAAAAATAGTCGAGTGTTGCGGTGAGTGCCTGTAGGACCAGCTACTCGGGAGGCTGAGGCAAGAGAACTGCTTAAGCCCAGGACTTGGAGGTTGCTATGAACTATGATGCCACGGCACTCTCCGCCAGCTGACAGCTTGAGGCTCTGTCTAAAAAAAAAAAAAAAAAAAATTAAGTTAAAATTTCAGATTCACATTTCTAACCAGACTAAGTGAAGACTAAAGTCTGTGCAAAAAACATAAAAATAAAATGTATATACACATACATATAGCATATACACACATGTATAGCTCTCAGGTAAAATACTTTTTAAGTAAATATTTCTTTTATGGATACTCTTTCACTGCAGAGAAAATGTGACGGATAGCCAAAAACTAAGAAACCAATGACAAAATCTTCAGTCAATATTTTTATATAAAATATTCTTACTTCAATTTATAAAGAATATTTATACACTTAACTCAATTCTTCCTCATAATTATTCTGAACTAGGAAGTGTTAAGGCAACACTTATAACCAATGTCTTTTTGCACAACACTCAGAATTATTTTTACTGCAACATTCAATGGATGATGTTTAAAATAGTTCTCTATCTCAGCTAATAGAACAAACCACCCAAAATCATTTTCCACGGATATTCATGGATTCCATGGATTAGTCCACAATGCCTGCCATGCTCGCTGAACAGATCAACTTTTACTGACTTCAATCAATGGTGATGGCAATATGTTGTTATTTTATGACAAAAACATGAATTCAGATGTTCAATTTTTCCAAAGGCACAAAGAGTTCATAAAATCTATAAATATAATCAAAGCTTTTAGCAATAACAGATCAAATCCTGATAAAATTTCTTTTTTTTTTTTTTAAGAGACAGAGTCTCACTTTGTCACCCTGGGTAGAGTGCCCTGGCATCAAAACTCACAGCAACCTCCAATTCCTGGGCTTAGGCAATTCTCTTGCCTCAGCTCTCTGAGTAGCTGGGACTACAGGCGCCTGCACACCTGGCTATTTTTTGTTGTTGTTGCAGTTTGGCCGGGCAGGGTTTGAACCCGCCACCCTCGGTATATGGGGCTGGTGCCCTACCCACTGAGCCACAGGTGCCGCCCTAAAATTTCTTTTTGCATATAGAAACAATATTGAGCTTTTTATGACTAAGCATAAAAAGATATTCAGGCAAGATGGCTGATCAGAAACAAAAGCTTCCAGATGGTCACTTAAAGAAGAAAAGTTTTAGATGGAAAAATAAAAAACAATCGTAGAATGGGTATAATTTCGAGGGAAAAGAAAATAATTTCAAAGTAATCGTTATTCTAATTCTCCAAGGTTTTAATTAGCTAAAATTGAGGATAATACTCTATGCTAATGTAGCATTCTGATTTACCTTTAAAAACATGGAAGTTGTGGAATTAAAATGCTAAGCTTCTCACTTCTATATATACTAGCTGCACTGCAGACCTGAGCTAGCTAGGCCTGGCCCAGGACCTCAGCATCAGAGCAGGAAACAGAAAATATTCCAGACAACAAAATTCAAATTGCTGATGGTATTGGATTAATAAAACATGTTAATGTGCTTAGAGAACAGAAGCTCTAGTACTAATCCTGATACCAAGACAGAACCATCTCTCACACTAGCTAACCACACCTCATCCACCAGCCTCACTCTCTTTTAAAGGAAGTTGACATCTCATCAGATTTCTCTCTTTATTAAGCTGTTTACTGGCTTTCTGCCAACACAATTCATAAATCTTTTTCCATTCACTCTCACATTCCAAACACATGAGCATTATCTTTTCTGAAAGAAAAAATCCCCATTAGATACATTTTATTTCTATAACTAGTTCAAGCTAATGCTTTATCTGAATTATTATTTTGTTTCTGGTAGACTCACCAAGGAACATTTCATAAAACTGTAATTGGTCTACCACCTTTGAGAAAATAATAACAAAAAAATGGTCCAAAACATTTTTCCCTTCCTAAGCACGCAACAGTACTTTCCTTAATTTGCTCTAAAATTTAGAACCTCCATCCTGCTTCTAGGAGACATGAACAAGTCAACTAAGAGAAACACGCCTTGTTATTTCACCTTCTGTGAACACTGGCAAATGATGGAAGACCTGGTATTGGAGACGGCAGAATGAGAAGCTGCAGTAAACTCTACTCCTGGGTTATTTTAGTCTGGCATGATTTATTTTGCATATCTGGGAGACTATGGTCTGACTCCAGAGTAGGGGGGAAAGTACTTTTCATTTTAATTGGAAAATACTTCTCCACATTCTTCTCAAAACCTGGGGTCATTTTGGCTGATGCAATAAGTTAAATGAACGTTCAGTTGTAGTAGAGTCTCAACTCACCTCTCCATTTTTTGCATTTTGTCTCTCAATGTCCTTCTCACGGGTAACACCAGAGATATCCCACATCTGAGACAGCCACCAAGGACTTCTCATCTGTGAGGTCCCAGAGCTCAGAATTTGTACACGGCATATTTAAATCCACTCCCCAAATTTCTGAGCCCTGACTAGCAGAGGGGGTACGGTATGAAATGTGCTAAATCGTGACACCTGGAATTTGATGACTGTAACACTGATAAGCCTTACACTCTGTATGGGTTTAATTGTGTCAACCAAAATTCATGTTGAACTCCTAAATTACAGTTTCTCAGAATGTACCTTATTTGAAAATAGGCCCTTTATGGAGGTAAACAATCAAAATGAGGTCAACAGGATGGGCCCAAATCCAATGTGACAAGTGCCCTTATGAGGAGAGAACTGAACACGGAGACACACAGCAGATTCCACCCTCTTCAAGGACTAAAGGGGTAAAATTTTTTAAAAAAAGATACAGTGGGAAGGCAGTTTGAAGACATGGGGATAAGATGCTCATCTATAAACCAAAAAAACAGACCTGGAACAGATCCTTCCCTCATCACTCTCAGAAGGAACCAACACACCAACACCTTCAGCTCAACTTTTAGCCCCCAGAACTGTGAGACAATAAGCTTCTGTTAGGTAAGCCACTAAGTAAGTGGTACTTTACCAAAGCAGCCCACGCAAACTAACTCATGATCTTAAAGACATAAAGTTGCATGTTGACTTGTTTAATCTTCTTGAATTATAACAGATTATTTAAAGATTAAAAAATTCACATGCCAATTCTAACATACACATTGGTGTGGCATAAAAGGCAGGATCAAATAAAGGTAAATTACAGTTTGCGCAGAAGGTATAAAAGAAGAGAGTGATAATTTAGGTGTTGAATTTATGCCATTAAAATCTAAGAATGGAAAGCCTGATCCATAGTTGTTGTTGAATAAAAATAAAATTTAATGGCAGATTATAATGAAAGAGTTAAGACTCTTCAGCATGAAAGAAGATACTACCAAAGCAAATGATCTAATTTCACAAGAAAGACACAAGTTTGATTATACACATAGACAACTGATTTTTGACAAAGGTGCCAAGAACACACAGTAAGGGGCAACTTCTTTGAAACACGGTGCTGGGAAAATCAAACATCCATTATGTAGAAGAATGAAATTGGACTCCCATCTGTCACATGTAGAAAAACCAACTCAACATGCATTAAAGATTTAAATATAAGACCAAAATTATAAAACCCAAATGGGACTATTAAAGCTTCTGCACAGCAAAGGAAACAAAAATCAAAGTGAAAAGACAACATGTTGATTCAGAGAAAGTATTTGCAAACTATTCATCCAACAGGAGACTAATATCCAAAATATATAAGGAAGTCAATCAACTATTAAAAAAAATTCCCATTATAAGTAGGAAAAGGACATGAATGGACATTTCTCAAAGGAAGACATACATATAGCCAATATACATATGCAAAAATAATCAACATCAATAACCATAGGAGAAATGCAAATCAAAGCCAAGAGGAGATACCTTAGGATGGCCATTATTTAAAAAAAAAAACCCAGACACTAATAAGGATAAGCATTAAAGAGAACTCTTTACTGTTGATGGGAATGTAAATTAGTACAGCTACTCTGGAAGATAATATGGAAATATCTAACAACAAAAATCTAAGAATATAACTACTACATGATCCAAAAAGCCTGGTATTAGGTATTTATGCAAAGGAAAATAAATTAGTTATCTCAAAGGGATACCTGGACTCACATGTTTATTTCAGCATTACTAATAATAGCAAAGATATAGAATCAACCTAAGTGACCATCAACAGGTGAACAGATTAAGAAAATGCTGTCTATACACACACTGGAATACTAATCAGCCATAAAAAAGGGTTAACTCCCGTCATTTGCAGCAATGTGGATAGAACTTGAGGTCATTATGTTAAGTGAAATAAGGCAGACACAGAAAGACAAACTTTATATGTCCTCACTCACATGTGGGAGCTGAAAAAGTTGATCTCATGGAGGTAGAGAGAAGAATGACAGATACTAGAAGCTAGGAAGGACTTGGGCGTGGGAAGGGGGATGAAGAAAGGTTGGTTAATGGTACAAAAATATAGTTAATAGAAGATGCATGTTCTAACATTTGACATCAGAGTAGGGTGACTATAGTTAGCAACAATGTATTATATACTTCAAAGTTCCTAGAAAGGAGAACTTGAGATATTCCCAATACATATAAATGACAAATACCTGGGCTAGGTGCCTATAGCTCAGTGGCTAGGGCGCAGGACACAAACACTGGAGCTGGCAAGTTCAAATCTAGCCCGGGCCTGCCAAACAACAATGACAACTACAACCAAAAAAATAGCCCGGTGTTGTGGCAGGCATCTATAATCCCAGCTACTTGGGAGGCAAGAGAATCACTTAAGTCCAAGGGTTTGAAGCTGCTGTGAGCTGTGATGCTATGGCACGCTATCCAAGGTGACAAAGTAAGACTCTGTCTCAAAAAAAAAAAGATAAATACTTAAGGTGATGGATACCCCCAAATACCCTGACTTAATTATACATTCTATGCATGTAACAAATACCCACACATGCTCCATAAATACATGAAATATTATATATGAATAAATAAATACATAATAAATAAACAGCACCAAAAACCTTAAGTATAAATCTAACAGTGATGGAGAAATATTTCATGTTGAAAGACTGAAAGACTCCAAGTTGTTGTCACTTCCTCTGAACCTGACCTATAGATTCAACAAAACAATCACGGCAAAGTGTTCTGTAGATGTCAACAAACTGATCTTTAAAAGTATTTGGAAAGGAAAAGGGCCAAAAAGAGCCAACACAAAATTGAAAAAGAAGAACAAAGTTGGAGCATTCACACTACACAATTTTAAGATTGGTATAAATCCACAGTAATCAGCACAGCCTGATAGTGGTCGAAGAACAGATGGATAGAACCAAACAGAGAGCACAGAAATAGAGCCAGGTGTGTGCCGTCAACTGATTTTTGATAAAGGCAACTCAAAAAATAAAGGGCAGTATTTTCAACAAATGGCACTAGAACAATTGGATGTTCCTATGAAGAAAAAGACAAGAGGGGCGATGCCTGTGGCTCAAGGAGTAGGGAGCCAGCCCCATATACTGGAGGTGGTGGGTTCAAACCCAGCCCCGGCCAAAAACTGCAAAAGAAAAGAAAAGAAAAAGGCAAGAAGAAGAACTTAGCCACAGACCTTACATAACACACAAAAACAAACACGAGATGGTTTATAAACCAGTATGTAAAATACAGAAGTATAAAACTTCAAGAAGATAACACAGGAAAAAGTTTAGATTGCTGTGAATATGGAGATGAGTTGTTTTGTTTCAATACCAAAAATGCAACTCATGAGAGAAAAAAATTGTTAACCTGGACTTTATTAAAATTAAAAGTTTTACATAATCAGAGATACTGCTAAGATAACAAAAAGAGAAGTCACAGGCTGAGAGAAGGTTTGCAAATCACATATCTTTCAAAGAACTTCTGTCAAAAATATACAAAGAACTTTTAAAAATCAGCAAAAAAAAAAAAAAAAAAAACGCAATTGAATTAAAAAGTGGGAAAAAGGCAATACCCGTGGCTCAGTGGGTAGGGTGCCAGCCACATACACCAAGGCTGGCAGGTTCGAACCCAGCCCAGGCCAGCTAAAGCAACAATGACAATTGCAACAACAACAACAACAAATATATCTGGGCATTGTGGTGGTCATCTTATATAGTCCCAGCTACTTGGGAGGCTGAGATAAGAGAATCACTTAAGCCCAGTAATTTGAGGTTGCTGTGAGCTGTGATGCCATAGCACTGTACACAAGGTGACAGCTTGAGACTCTGTCTCAAAAAGAAAGTGGGAGAAAGATCTGAACAGATACTCAATCACAGAGTATATACAGATAGCAAATAAGCATATGAAAAGATTTTCAACTTCATTTGTCATTAAGGAATTACAAATTAAAACAAGAAGATACCACTATGCATCTACTAAAATGGCTAAAATCTAAAACAACTCATAATGCCAAAGCTAATGAGAATGTGGAACAACAAGAATTCTCATTCTTTCCTGGTGGAAAAGAAAAATTCTATGGCCACTAAAGATGGTTTGGCACCTGTGGCTCAATGAGTAGGGCGCCGGCCCCATATACCAAGGTTGGTGGGTTCAAACCCAGCCTCCACCAAACTGCAACAAAAAAAATACCCAGGCATTGTGGTGGGTGCCTGTAGTCCCAGCTACTCAGGAGGTTGAGGCAAGAGAATCGTCTAAGCCCAAGAGCTGGAGGTTGCTATGATGCCACAGCACTCCACTGAGGGCAACAAAGTGAGACTCTGTCTCTTAAAAAAAAAAAAGATGGTTTGGCAGTTTTATGCAAAGCTGAATACAGTCTCATAGCAAACCCACTTTTAGGTGTCTACCCAACTAATTTAAAAACTCACGTCCATACAAAAACCTATAAACCAATGTTTATTCATAATCACCAAAACCTGAAAGCAACCAAGATGCCCTTTGATAAGCAAAAAAACATACTGTGGTATGTCCATGTGATGAAATACTACTCAGCAACGAAAAGAAATGAGCTAACAAGCCACGAAAAGACATCTATAAATCATTAATGGATATTGCTAAAAGACCCAGTCTGAAAAAACTGAATGATTCTAATTATGTGACATTATAGAGGCAAATTACTCTATAATAAACAGATCAGTAATTGCCAATAAACAGATCAGTAATTGCTACAGGTTTGGGGAGGGAGGAGGGTTGAATAGACCCAAGAGCTTTACAATACAAAGAATGTATCTGTTTCCATGTACATACACAAGTTAATTAACATTCTTCTTTATTCTGTTAACTAAGAGAGTCTATAAGCAACAAAGACCCAGAAGCAAGATCACTGTCAGTGCCCAGATCTTGGTTTTGAATACATGCTATCATACAATAAAATGAAGCACAGCTTCTTGGGGAAATGTCCTCTTTTAAATTGTTAATATAAATGCTATCCTAATGAATGAAGTTAACTTTTTTTTTTTTTTTTGGAGACAGAGCCTCAAGCTGTCGCCCTGGGTTGAGTGCCATGGCATTACAGCTCCCAGAGACCTCCAACTCCCAGGGGCTCAAGCGATTCTCTTGCCTCCGCCTCCCAGGTACCTGGGAATAAAGGCACCCGCCACAAGGATGCCCGGCTATTTTTTGGTTGCAGCCGTCATTGTTGTTTGGCAGGCCCAGGCTGGATCTGAACACACCAGCTCAGGTGTGTGTGGCTGGCGCCTTAGCCGCTTGAGCCACAGACGCAGAGCCAGAATGAAGTTAATTTATTAAGAAGTTTAATCTTTTTAAAGACACCACTGTGGGATTAAGTGATTTTCCCCCAGGTGCCAGACTCCATTTTTCACAATGCCCTTTGTTACCTTACAGTTTTTAGACTCACTCTGTTAACAATTAAGAAATCTAATGATGTAGAAGTAATGCTGAACCACAGTGAGAAGAGGGAGGGGAGCATGTAAGTAAGCTATTTCTTATGTTCTTATACAGGAGTAACTTTCTGTATGTGTATAATAGGATTATGATAATGAACTTTCTATGGAATAAGAAGTCAACCATTTTCGATATATAATTTAAAATGGTATTATAACAATCCGCAGGGAAGAGAGATAATGAACTCGAGTTAAATTCTTCATAGTCCGTAGCAGGAATGATGGTTAATTTTAGGTGTATCCAGCAGTGTCAATAGCTATTGCCTCATTTTAATGAAAATATTGTATATAATTTATATGACTATTAGAAAAATTGAAAACAAAAGTTAATAATAAAGTAAGAAATAGCAATACAAGCAAATTATTCAGAGCTTTGGGAAGACTGTCAGAAAAGCGAAAAATAAAGAGGGGGTGGGAAAGAGAAGACTTATGTAGTATTTACATTTTTATTAGAATGATCAGATATTAATTTATTATGAAAAATATTTCTATAATATTCACTAATAGCACCACCCTGTAAAGGAAGGGTACACTGAATGAAGAGGGTGCCTTTCAACCCTGGCATGGAAAAAGAAAACAGCAGTTACTGTTGCCAGACAGTAAAAAAAGAGGCACAGGATAAGATTTGGACATATTCTAGCAGAGTCACCCTTGCTGATTCTTTGCTTCCACGTCATTGCGGGCTAAACAATCCATTTTTTCCTACAAACTTCTAAAGAGACATTCATTTCAGTGGCTTTTGACCACTATTCAGTCTCAACCACTCCAATCTTCCACCCTGTACACTTCATTTAGAGAGAAGGCTGTTTCAAGGCGCACATTATTGGCAGGACCTGACACTGGTATCACCTTTTTAGGGTATAATTTGGAAGTCCATATTAATATGTAAAATTTGGCTACATTTTGACCTAAATCATTCACTTCTCTGAATCTATCCTACAGAAACACTTCCAGATGCTCAAAGATCACTCTGTACACAAACTTCCGATTGGACAGAGAAAAAATTGATAACTACAAACAATCTAAATGTACATCGGTAGATGGCAGAACATTCTGTTGTCCTTTTAAAAATAAAATACATCTTTTATGTAGTGACACTGAAAGCGATCCGCAATAGATTGATTGCAAAGTGAGAAAAGATTCAAATAATGTTATACAATTTTTGTAAGAAAAAATATACATGCGTACATATCACATATACGTGTGTGAACTGTGTACTTAGGATGTTGTGTAAAGGAGACTTTTTTTAAAGTTTGTGATCGCTTTACTTTATACCTTTCTTTATTACTATCTTTTCATTTGTTACATCCAGCATGTGTTGCTTTCATATTTTAAAAAATCAGGTCATGATTCAATTGCCATGTATCTGGGATAAAAAAAAAATTCCAAAAAGTGAAACACTCTTAACGTCTTTCCAATAATTCACTCTAAATCAACAAAAAGAATTCTGCACGAGAACCAGCACGCTGTCGTCTAGAAAGAGCGAAAAGCAAAACTTCACGGGTTTGGATCACGGCGCAGTGATCGAGCCTGGCGCATGAAATCAGGGCACCAAAAACAAAGACAGCAGGAGGGCGGAGCAGTGAAGCCTTCAGAGGGCGGCGGCAGCCAGAGGGGACGCGGGCATGAAGGGGTCCAGGGCGGGGGAGACGAAGGCTGTTAGCCCCCGACGCCGGCAGGGTAGGAGAGGAGCTGGGACCGGCTGTGTGGGAACGAGGTCGCAGGGTCAAGCGACGGAAGGGGCGGGAAGGCGCTCCGGGAGCTGCTCCATCTAGGGAACCAGTAGGAGCCTGGGGCGCGGCTGCGGCGACAGCCCGGCCGGCCGCGTGGGGTCAGCCCGGGACGCGGAGGGGGCGGGCAGAGCGCCCGGGAGCGCGCCCGGGGCCGACCGGGGGCCGGGGCGAGGGGCGCGGGCCGGGCCGGCGCCGGCGGCCAGTACCTTCCCAGGAGAGCTCTCCGCCCGGCTCCCGCTTCAGGAACTTGTACCAGAAGGTGTCCACGCGGCCCGGCTCCGCCCCGTCCTGCGCTGCCTCCTCGGGCGCCAGCTCCACCTCCCCGAGCCACAGGCCCGGCTCCTGCAGCGCCAGCGCCCCCGCGCCCGCCGCCGTGCCCGCCGGCCTCAGGCGCACCGCCCCACGCGGCTCCCAGCGCCCCAGCTCGGGCCGCGACCCCACGACCAGCAGCTCCGGCCCGGCGCCGGCCACGGCGGGCGGCACCACCACCCCGAACCGGAACCGCATGGCGGCGGCGGCGCGTCTCCCGGGGCCGCTCTCCCCGCGGCCGGAGCGCTAGGCGGCCGCGGCGATTGGCGGGGGTGGCCCGGCGCCCGCGGGGACACGTGCGGCCCTGCGCCTGTCTTGGGCGGCATCACGCGGCCCGGCGGCCTGGGCCTGGGCCAAGCTGGGGCGCGGGAAGTGGCGGCGGAGCCACCAGACGCTTCTTTCGGCACCGCCGCTCCACTGAGCCCACTCTTGGGCACTGGGGACGCTGCGGACGGAAGGAAAGAAAGAGAAGTCGGGTTAGGAGAGGAAGGAAAACTACTCCCAAGCCTCCCGATTGGCCTGTCATCTTTCCAAGACTCGAAAATTATCTTCATGAGAATTAAAGAAAGGAACGGTCTCTCCAGAGCGACTTCCAGATAGTGAAGCTGGGCGAGGATCCTGGGCCATTCTCTGCAGCGCTCCGGGTCTTTAACCAGCTCACTATCTTTGGTCTTAGGTTCTTTCCCTGTAAATTGAGGGTACGAAATAATGATCTTTCAAAACCCTGCCAGCTCTGAAAGTTCTTTGATTGGATGGAGAGGAATCGCGGACCACCCGACCCCAATGCAAAAGCATTTCGTCCCTTTCCGTTGCTTACTCCAGATTGAAATTTGAAAAGACATGAGCCGATCATTTCCTTTCTTCTTCTTTTTTTTTTTTTTTTTTGGTAAACTATATATTAAGTGTATAATGTGAAAATGAGTTTGGAGTAAATACTTTAAAGTGCATTTCAAGGTCAAAATAACTAATTCTGTGATTGTAAGTGTATGACTTTTATAATATTTTAAGTGACATAAAAATAAAACCTCTTTGTTTAAAATTTGCTTTCAGTAAAAATCAGCACTCTTTTTTTCAGCTTAAGACATTTTGGGGTTAAGAAACAGAGGACTATACCTATCTGGCCCAAAGAAGAATACTTATATCATGGGGTGAAGGAGACTTCATTTGTCACTGCCATAAAATAAATGTGCTGTTTACATATTTGTTAATTTTTCATTCATTAACAAACTTATTCTCATGGTCTTACATTTGTATGTTCAGTAACATTTAAGATAACATAGATCTCTCATGTGAATCAAAGACACACAAAGACATGTTTTCCAGCGTTTGGAAGCTTATCAATAGTAAGGGGCGGGGGAATCCAAAATTTCACACATTCAGAATACCAGAAGTAAAGCAGAAGTACAAAAATGTAAACTATGCAAACTCGGTCTTTCTGTGGAAGTTAGTGAACTAACAATACATTTCACTCTTAAATATTGATATTCCACTCAAAGTTTGGTTGGTTGCTAAAGTTAAGGATAAACATGCGGAAAAATGGGAAGACAGCAAGACTGGCCAAACATGGCTGATTCAGTAGCAAATCTAGACATCAAATCACAATGGCTTATGAGTCAACTTACTCAAATCTATGTTCAAGATATTCTTAAAACTAATTTGAGGAAAATAAGAGTCATTCAGCCATGCAAAAAGGACTGTCTCCAGTGACATTCTGATTCCAGGGAACCTTCTCATTTCTTCAGCACCTGGAGCTAACAGGCAGGGCTTCCTTGAGCTCTGCTGTGACGCCTGTACTGTGTACTTTGCAAATGGCATTACTCCCACCAGCTCTGCCAAAGTAAGTTCTGAACATTCTGTAGGTGAAACAATTTCAGAAAAAAAAAAAAGAACTATATATTTGTTGCATGTTTCTTTCCTCTTTTATCACAAAAAAAGTTGAATAATTTTAACTATTAGAAGAAAAATCCTCTGAAAGTCCCTAAACAAAATAGTAACGGCTTAGTTCACGGCATGGATTTAAATATGGCACAAAGCTGATGGCTACACAGTGTACAAAGTAAAATGGATCTGGAAAGGAGAACACTACCCACGTAGGAATTAAAGGACATGTTCAAACCCTCAGTCATAGTCTGATGGTCAGTCATTTGGGTAATGTTAACCATGATATTACAATGGTTAATTATAACCGCTGAGTCCTCGTGTGCAGTCATGTGCTTTTCATACTCATGTCATCTAGTTCATTCTCTCATCAGTCCTCTGAGGTATGCACAATTGTTACCCTCATTTTTAGATGTGTGGAAATTAAGGCTGATCAGTGTCCAGGAAACAAACTAGGGCAAGGAATCAGTAGAGCCAGATGCTCACAGGCTTCCCTTCAGCTTATAGCTAGAGAAATACAGAGGTATAATAAAGGAAATTAGAAAATTTTACTCCCAATATGGCATTTTGACATGCTAGCCTGACTGGAGAAAGCTCAAGCTCTCTCTGACCTTCTACCCTGGTGGAGTCTCTCTACCAAAATTGTTAAAAGTTTCTCCATCTGCCGGAGATCCAGACTCATCTCTTCCTCTGTTCCAGAAGACCAGGAACACCTGACCACACCTGCACAGACTCAGACTCGTTTAATTCAAAGGGAACTATTTACACCTTAATCTTTGTTCCCCATCTATTTGTCTCCCTAGTAATCCTTGATTGCCTCTAAACAGAATTTTTTTTCTTTCTCTCCCATAACCCATTTTACCAAAAAAATTATAAGCTTCTGAACCCTGTTGGAGAGTTGAATCTTCATTTTGTGAGAGGTCTCATTGTATACACATTAAAATAAATTTGATAAGTTTGATATCAGAAAAATATATATATTCTGATAAGAAAAATCGTTTATAGAATGCGTTTTAAATCCCAGGATATTTAGATGTTATTCTTCATCAGTTCTTAAAAAATGAACTTCCTTTAATTATTTCCTGTAACTAATACTTCATCCTCAGGAATTATGAAACAGATGAATGACAAGTGAAAGTCTAAACTGATCAATAAGTCTGTAAAGACATAAATATCTTGGTATAGGCCCCAGGAAATTGTAATTTTTGTGCCTTTATATACCCATTTGTTGGCAATGGCAACACAAATTTAAGAAGCCAAGGTGAAGAATTTTACCAATAATTAAGCTGTGTTAGTCCCAGATCTTTTTTCTTTACTGAGTTCATGTAAGATTTTTTACATTGCAAAGAAGCATGGTATTTATTTAAAAAGATTATTTATGATATCCATTTGAGGTCAGACTCTTGATGCTTATGGGAACAAGCTCAATTTATAGCAAGAATCAGCTCAGTAGATCGACAATGCTGATGATAACTTTTAAAAGAACAAAGCAATTTTTTGTCATTGAATTTCATTTCTATAGTGCTATCTTATATATAACTACAAAATTTCGTAAAAGAATGGGTGATAAATTCAAGCTTAAACTTTCAGGATCCAATTCGAATGTAAATCCCTTTGAAGCTTTCTCAGGAAAAGCTATTACTTGGATCTCTGGTGATGTACGTTTTCTGAAGCAATCTTTCACTAGTCAGTAAGTTATCACAAATCTTTCCTTATAATGTTATGTGTCATCCAAATAGTTCAGAAACTGTTATAAGTATTAGTTTATTATTCAACAGAACATATCTAAAAGTTGTATGTATCACATACACTATTTCCAATTTTGTTGTTAAAAAAATCCAGAGAAAGCACAGCTTAAAAGCTTCTGTATGTTACAGCTAACTTTTTTCTGGGTCGGAAAATTTTAGGTTAAGCTACTCGAAATGCCTTTGGAAATCTGGGACAATAGAAGGATGATAAACTATGCAATGTCTTTGTCCAAAGATCCCACATCTCTCAACTATTCATGTCTCATTTTGATACATATAAAAATTTCCTATCTACAGTAGATTCCAATAATTCCACATCCCATTCATCCTGCCATAGAGAAACGCTGCATTGGCACCAGCCTGTTTTGCCATGCTTCCTTCTCCACAATTTGTGCTATAAAATAAATTAATTTTTTAAGTGCTCCAAGTATGAAATTATAATGAAGCATATACTCTTTCAAAAGATATTCACCTGCCTTTTCCCACACACAACCCGTCCTATCCTCATCATGATAAAACCTATGCTTCCTCCGCTGACTTCTCAGGTGAGAGCCTCTACTCAGCAGATCAAGCAAGCCTAAGCTGTTGGCCAATGACCTCAAATGACTTTCCTTAGGGAAAGTAGAAGGCCAAGCCAAGTGCCTGGACCTCAAGATTAGAGACACCAAGTTAGAGCTTCCTTCAGATGTGAAAAGATCCTTTTATGTCTGGTACCATGAATGGCAGGCTAGTTAACACCTTTCTCAAAGAGGGTAGAGAGCTTGATCACTCAAGGCTAAAAGAGATGATTTGAAACTCCCGAGGGAAGAGTTTGAGAAATGGGAGAGACTATCTGAAAGCAGAGCTGGCTCATTTGCACGAAATAGAGAATGGAGACTATGGGTGTGTCTAGAGCAAACCTGGCAAGCACTTTTTAAGAACTTGAACTCTCTGTAATCCACCCTTCATTTATTTTTCCTTTTCATTGTCTGTGTGTTATGTTAAAAGTATTTTAAACATGAAACTTGGGGTGCAGGCAGAAGGTGAGTTTGAAAACATTCTTTTACTTCACCATCAGCTGGAAGAAGAAAGCTCAAAGGGGGAAGATAAGCGTGTAGTTCCTGGAACCAAGAAACCTCCTGACCTTCAATATAATAAGAGATATCTGGATTCCCCCAAATCTCTAGATTTTACTAGAAATTCAAGGATTCATTGGAAATGCAGAAATAGTGCAGGTGAAAATTTGTGAACCCATATTGACTTAGTAGAACTAGCTACTTACTCAATTATTCAAAGGTATATACTAGTCCAAGAGCACACTAAGGATTTTGTCAAAATATAATTTTCCAAAATGACTCTTACATAAATCAGCAAGGGAACCAGCAGTATGGCAAATGATTCAAAGAGAATTTAAGACACAATAGATGTAGGCACTAAAAGAGTACTAGACAAAGACTATTAGGTTAGTTATAAAACTTCCTACCAGGTATTAAACTAAACTATAATCTTTAGATTTATCTATTCTGCAGACATCAATCACTTGTATCTTTTGTTGTTTTTGGAGACAGTCTCACTTTGTCTCCCTCAGTAGAGCACTGTGGTGTCACAGACCACAGCAATCTCCAGCTCTTGGGCTTAGGTGATTCTCCTACCTCAGCCTCCCAAGTGGCTGGGACTACAGGCGCCCGCCACAACATGCAGCTATTTTTTTGTTGCAGTTTGGCCAGGGCCATGTTCAAACCCGCCACCCTCGGTCTATAGCCGGCACCCTACTCGCCGAGCCACAGGCGCTGCCCTAATCACTTGTATCTTTAAGAGATAAGCATCTAAAGGATTTCATATATAACTTTAGAGATTGACCTTAATCAATAGTAAATAGTAAAATAAACCAAGGCACAAATAATATAAAGAATAAAATAATTTAAAGTGGCCCTGATGGATAGTATCACAGCCTGTGTGGCACGCAATCAACACAGAATTTTGATTCTAACTTTTTATTAACTTTCTGTTCACAAAGTCTAATCATAAAAATCTTCCCATTTCTTGAGCTCCTATCTACCATGTGCTAGGTACTGTGCTAAGTGTCCTACATACTTTATCTTATTATTGAATCCTTTCAGCATTTCTAGAGCATGGTTATGATCTCCATTATACAGCAGAAGAGCCCAAAGTTTTGCTTGCTTAAGGCCCTGCAGTTAATAAATGACAGAGCCAGATTTGCACTAGTCACGTGTAATCCAACAGACTCTCCAGCTGCACAAAACATGGCTATGCAGCTCACCCACTGAACACAGGCACCGGGTTGAAGGAACAGCCCACACTCCACTTGCTAAACATTTTGCTAATGTGCCTTTTTCTTCTCATCAAATACCTGCTCCTGGTAAACTTAGTGCCATGGAGCAAATCTATATAAAGCCACAGGGGCTGCAAGTGCCCAGGGGTGTCACATTTCACTACTGTATTTCCTTCTCCCAGAGGGGCCCAAAGCTTGACTCCAAGGCATATTTAAAAATAATAATAATAATGAGAGCTATTAAGTGCAGTTTGGCAAATCTCAATATTTGCATGTTTGGGGACAAGATTCTTAACAAAATTACAGCTGTATTCAGATCTTACATATCAGCATAGACAGAGACAGATGCATCTAACTAGATTTAGAACAGTAGGCTATATTTACTACTAATAAATAAACTTCATACAAATTTGTACAAATTTACTAGTGGTAAGTGTCTGCTTGCAGGGGGGATTCTGCCATGTGGGGGATTCTACACTCTCTCCTAAGATTAATTCTGCAGAAAGTTTATCTGAAATTCCACAGGCCTTTTGTAGCTCAGGGAACTCTAAGAATTAGTAAAAATTTTTTTTAAAAACTTCTAATGTAAAGCAAAGCAAAACAGACGAAGTTATGTGGATTAAGGACGATAGACACTTTCCTACATACGTTCCCAGCCCCTCCCTATTTTTTCATGCACTCCCGACCGCATATCGGGCCCTAAGACCTGGAGGCAGTTCCCAGCCCCTCCCTATTTTCTCATGCACTCCCAACCGCATATCGGGCCCTAAGACCTGGAGGCAGTTCTCAGCCCCTCCCTACTTTCACATACCAGCGCC
>CAUYTI010163182.1:0-18300 GCA_963575145.1 Galago senegalensis
GGCGTTGTGGTGGACGCCAGTGGTCCTGGTTACTTGGGAGGGTGAGGCAGGAGACTCACTTGAGCCCAGGAGTTGGAGGTTGCTGTGAGCTGTGATGCCACAGCACTCTACCCAGGGGGACAGCTTGAGGCTGTCTCAAAAGAGAAGAAAGTGACTGTAGTGATATTCAACAAAAAAGTATATAGCATTTTTTTCTAGGATGAGTTCAGCCTCATGCCGTGTCAAACTAGTTGAAGAGCAAATGAGAGATCTATGGGTATTGTTTCTTATACTCTCAGTGAATTTATAGTTATCTCAAAATAAATAATTAAACAAATATGTGGATCATTATGAAAGTTTTGAGATACACAAAAATCAAGAAACATAAATTCCACGGGGACAGAATTAAATGAAGCTCTCACCACAACACCAATAAGCCAAGCAAGTTGAAACTTGCACAGGTGAATCAGAAAGGATTTTGCCAAGTGTGTTTCTTGGATGTGAACTAATGGAGTGTAACACAGTCAGTCTCAAAACTTTAATAGTGACCCGTGTGTTATGTGGTACACATACCCACAGAAACATATGAATGTTTGAATTTATGTATGTAGGTTTGCTCACTGCTTTGCTTACAAAATACGTGTGTGTCAATATACATATTTTGAAGCATACAAGTAGTAAGCAAAGTGTCAGTAGTATGTGTATCTACTTCACTGAACAAAGAAGGGTGAAAGCCTGGGCACTCTCTCAACTTCCTACTGTGAAATTCACTGAACCACCTGCACCCAGACCTATTCTTTCTGTGTCCTCTTCACACAAAGGATTAACCACCAAATCCTTTATCTTTTGTCTTCCACTCTATCCAAGCTTCACAGGATTTTTCCTTGGCAATTTTCCCTTACCTCTCCAGCATCCTTGATTGATCCCCTGTATTGCAGCCTTTCCTGGAGCAGGCACACATGCTCAAGTATCTTACATGGAAATAATAACCACACCTTCCTTGATCTCACTTCACCTGCATTCCAGCTACCAGTCCATCTCTTTGCCACTCTTCAGATAATAACTTGCTTTAAATGCTGTCTGTATTCTCTGTCCACTACTTCATCACCTGCTCTTCTCTCTTTGATTTGTCCATTTCTGCTCCAACTGCAACCATTCCTCTGAACCTGTGCCTGTCATGGACACCTATGACCTCCATTATCTGAGGGCAGTGGTCACTCTTCTGTCCGAACGTTACCAGACCTCACAATAGCATTCCACAGTGTTGACCATCCCCTCCTCTTTTAGTAAAAGAAAAAAAAACCCAAAAAACAAAAAACAAAAATCTCAGCTTCCATGATAACACACTCTGTTTCTTTGCATTCCCTAGCTCTTTGCTATTCATTCTCAGATCTCTCCTCTATCCCCTCCTCAGCTCTACCTCTTAATGTCCAAGTACCCTATGGCTCAGTACTAGAGGCCCTTGCTTTCCACCATTAACTTAGTCATTGACTTATTCCAGCCCCACTGGATTTTTTTAAATCACTGATGCTACCAGTTCCATTATTCAATTAGGGTGCTTGTTCTATTCTTTTGAACAGTCTTCCCCTAGACCTTCAGTGTTTTCCCCCGCACCCAACCCCACAACATGTCCAGTGTCTCCTCACATGTCTCTTAGACATTGGATCTTCTGTTATTTATATTTTAGTTCACGTACCCTCATTGAGGATATCCCTAACCACCCAGTCTAAACTAGTTCTCCTCCTCCAGTCATTCTCTATCACACCTTATCTAATTTATTTTCTTCCTAATACTTTTAGCTGAACTCATCTTGTTTATGTATTCATTTTTTATTATTTATTTGCTTCTACCTCCACTAGGATGTAAATTTAATGAAAGCAGGGTATCTTATGTCAAAATCTTCAGAATCTACAACAGTGCCTGACCTACAGTTGGGATTCAGTAAATATCCAAGGAATAAATAACATAATACACTAGAAATACACCTTTTAAATGAAGCTATAAAAGTGAACAGACTAGCTGGTCTACCATATATGTGCTTCATTTACTGCAGTGGGTGGCTAATATAAGAGGAATTACAATTGCACAATGGTCTTAGGTAGCGTACCCGCTATCATGTGTTCAGTGTGTTCAGTTAATACTTTTTCAACATGTCCAGTTAAAGAATTGCAATAGCTTTACGGAATGAAATCAGAAAGTCTTTGTTCAACCAAAGGCTTTGTATTTAAACCTAAATTGGATTTAGACTGAGGACTTGGAGGCTTCTTTATTTGTTGGTCAAAGGGCAGGCTTTGTGTGTTCCCTTTCTGTCCCATTGCAAAGATATCAATCATTGAGCACAGGGACCAGTGAAAGAAAAAACTACAAAGCTAATGATCATGGCTTTAAAGTAAATAAGAAAAAGTAAACAAAAAAATCATCAAAATATAGTAGCATGAAAGCAATACTAAATCCATCATCAGGGAGCATAGGGGTCAGGGAAAAAATAAATATTATGAGTTATGAAAGTATTTAAAAAAGAAATAAATACTATAGCTTCTAATTCATCTAAGATCATTTGAAAAACAGTTTTTAAGATACATGAAACTTAACTCATTATGTGTTGATATTTTTATTTGCTGCATGAAATATTTTTTGAAAAAAAGGTGTTGCATCCTTTTTTGACTGGCAAAGTCTTTACTTGTTCACACTCAGAAACAACATGTTTTACTCTGTGAAAGCTCCTAACCTGTCTTCCCACTCATTAGCAGAAGCTTCCTGACAGTCAGGAATGCTGGGGAAGAAATTTCATAGCTCACATTCAGATGGAAACTTTTATGATTTAAAATATTATGCTGATTCATTTAGACTCTAATGACCTTTCAAATAAAAGCACCAATTATGCCTGATATTTGACAAGTTAAATAGGCAGCATGTGCAATGACAACTGCAGAGCAGAGTTTCATCATAGGTTTGACACTCCTTTCACCTCTTCAGCCTCAAGTTTCTAATCTGTAAAGTGAGGTCGTTGGCTTTTATTATATTTCTAAAATAAGCTCTGCCTGGAAAATTCAATGATTCTATGAATAGGCTTCAATTAACAGTAGTATAATACAAAAATGCCCTGGAATCTAGTGATGGTTGAAGATGGAACCTTTATTATATTGTCAACAC
This sequence comes from Galago senegalensis, assembly GCA_963575145.1. Taxonomy (NCBI): domain Eukaryota; kingdom Metazoa; phylum Chordata; class Mammalia; order Primates; family Galagidae; genus Galago; species Galago senegalensis. The sequence goes on from CAUYTI010163182.1 coordinate 3,133, forward strand.
TTTTTTCCTTCTTAAAATTGTACAGACTCAAGAACATACACTGAAATTCTTCCCTAGTAGTCTTAACCCCTGGGCTTTAAGGACATCATTTACAGCCTAGATAACCAGCAACTTCATGTAGTTGACTATTTGCATTCGGTAATCCTGAAGTTACCTCACAGGGCTGCAAAATTCCTTCCTATTATTTTTTAACACTAAAACATTGAAATTTAAAGTTTAAAAATTGGAAAACTGCAACTGAAGTGTAAATGTAATGTGTGGGGATGTATAGTGGTAAGCTGGTGAAATACTCTTCATTTCCTAACTTTGTATGTCGTCGTTATTTGTTCTTGTTTTGTTATAGGTAGTATAGATAAACTTATGAGCACTGAGTTAGTTACAAGACGTTCCCAGATGATGTCAAAAGAGATAAGTCCCCTTGCTGTCCTTGCCTCTGCTTTTTAGAGGAATTAAGAAACTCAGCTATCTATTCCAGTGCCCACATTTTCTCTCTAATTTGCTATTATAATGGAATTTCTAGCCAATCCTTCACTTTGTTGTTCCATTTACTTTATCCCTCTTGGTTCTCTGTTAGACAAGGTTAAAGTTAAGCCCATCAGCTTGAGTAATCCAAATCAAGCTGCCAAAACAACTCAGCAGAAACAAGATGAGGAAACTATGTCACCCTCCCCTTCCCCTTGCATCCTCAGTTTCTTACCTTTTACTTGTGTGATTCCAGGTGTTCCATGAATTAATCCCTAGGGTTTTAAAAAAGAAAAAAAAAAGAGATGACATTTTTTAAATAATGTCTTTAATTTTTCTAATTGCAAGAGGAAAAAAGTTTAATATGGAAAATTTGGAAAATATAACAATGTAAGAAAAGGAAATAAAAATTATTACCATCACTGAGAGAGCCCAGAATTTTAAATAATGGAAGGGCTTGCCCCCTCATGGGATTATAATATGAATAGAGTGAGGCATCCTTTTTTGACATTTAAGATTAGATCATAAGATGGATCCTTTGCCATTATGTATTTTTCAAAAATATAGTCTTACTGGTACCATATCATTCTGTCATATAAATATACAAAAACTGACAGTTAACCAAACCAAAAAAAAAAAGCTGATTGAAATGGATTATTAAAGTTGTCTTTCTCTTCTTTCCACCATTCTTGAATGCAACAAAGCAGTCAATGTGGTTTGAGTTGTGTCATTTCTCCTTTATGGGCCATAATGACAGGCATCCCATTAACATCTGTCCCTGGTAACAAAGGTGAAAATCACACCGTCCTCTTAATTCCTTCTCAAATGCTTCTGTCACTTGTTATATCTTCAGGGCTTCTCCTATGTGTGGTATGAAATCATTTAGTAATCAGTGGAGAGGAAGTGACAGGACTTTGGACAGAAAGCACTTGATGATGGTATCTCCACCCCCACTTTCAGAACATAAGATGGAGAACAGAGGTTATACTAACACTTGTAAGTAAGCCACAGACACAGCATCATCATACCTACATCAACCAGCATATCAGAAATGCTGTTTGTCTCTCTGCCTGGAGCCCCACATAATACATCTTTGGAAAATTGGTCAGTCTCAAGCTTTGCTCTCCAGTCCATCCGTCCTCAGGGTCTACAATTAACCATCAGAGAAAAACTGATGTCCTGTGGCAAGGAAACTTGCAGAGTGCTGAAGAAGAATGCCTCATTTAATATGTGGTCCTTATTTTGATAGCATATTAAATATTTTTTAATGGAATATGAACTTCCTTCTTCCTGGTTCCGGAGAAGAGCAATAACCCCTCTCCTTCCTCTTCACCATATTATCAACATGATATATGCCATTAAGTGGGGTCTTACTTAGGTACCTGGTTGTTCTCAGTTCATGCTTCAGCAAATGTAATTCAGCCTGTCTTCCATCAACAATTATGTATACTTTTAGCAGCTTCAAAATTGGGTTTAATCCAACTTGAAGTTTCTATCGTGTCTCACTTTTTCAAAGCTCTAAAGATTTACCACCCAGGGCATCTAATCCCACACCTACAAAACTCCAAATATTGAATCAAATTTCTAACCTCTTCAACTTCTTATAATGTAAACCCAAATACAACAAACATAACAAAAATCATGTCTCAAAAAAAAAAAAAACCTTCATCAAAATCTTGACCTGCATTGTTCTTGGAAGCTGAAGATAAAAACATAGGTTTTAGTATTACTCGGATGAGGGTATTCGGATGGGGCAACTGGGAGAAAAGTGGATAAACTCTCTGAGTTTCAACTTCACTATGACTCCATTCCATCTACCACTGTTTACCATTCTTTACAGATGGTGAATTAATTCTCAACTTGGAGAATAACCCAATAGAGAGGCTAATTATGACAGTCAATTTTACTTCTCCTTGAAAAAATCTCCAACTATGGATACCAGCTCTCTGCTCAGGTAGTTGCATCTTAAAAATCCTCACACTTTGGTAAAGTTTAGAAACACATCACAGTTGTACCCTCTTCTTTCACTTAAAGTTTTTTTAATACTGTTTCCATTTTCAATTCACAATTGGTTCTGAAAGAAAAGAAGATATTTATAAAATAAAAGCAAAACAAATAAACAATAAAAGATTAGTAAAGCATCAACTAGAAATTTTGGAAACTAATAATTTAAGTAAATTTCAGTAATTGGCTGAACCATTAAATGGACAGAGCTAAAGAGACAGAACTTCAACAGGACAATCAATCCAGAATGTGACACAAAGAGATTTAAAAAGACAAAAAGAAGGAATACAGATAAAGTAAGAAATGTTGAGGCGACAGATCTAATGAATAACCCATAGGAGAATAGAAAATGGTAGAGAAGGAATACTGATGGGGGCATGGGTGAGAATTTCTCAGAATTGAAGAAACACCTTATCTATACTTATTTCTAACTTTATCTCTTACCACACTCATCCTCATTTACTCTGTTCCACTGACACTGGACATTTTGCTGTTTCTCAAATATAGAAATATTACTCCCATGGAAGGGCTTTTGCACTAACTCTGCCCTCTTCCTGGAACTTTCTTAGCACAAATTGTCACATGGTTGGTTGTCTCAGTTCCTTCAAGTCTTTGTTCACATGTTACTTCCCAAGAGAAACTTTCCCTGACCACCTTATCTAAAATAGTTTACAGATGCACACATGTACACCCACACATAACCATCAGTCTCTGTTCCTTTATTTTGATTTATTTTTCCTCATAGCATATATACCTAAAATTATGCCATACATTTTGTGTTTATTTGCTGTTTCCCTCTTTAGAATGCAAGCCCTAGGAAGACAAGGATGCTGGATCTATTTCACGGCTGTGTTCTCAGGACTCAGATGGCTGGAACACAGAAGCATTTGGTGAGGCTTTCTTGAGTAAATAAAGGACAAATTGAAAAATCTCATCAAGTGTCATGTGGAGCTACCACCAAAACCAATTGTGACATAAACACATTGTAGTGAAACCTCAAAATATCACAGATAAGAAGAAGTAGCTACCCAAGGGAAAAAGTAAATTGCCTCCAAAAGGTTAATCAGATTGTGGCAATTTTCAATTTTCTTTTATCAGGAACTTCAGTTTCTGGAGACAAGGGACCCCCTCGAATGCAAGCTCCATGAAGACAGAGGTTTTAGTTTGTTTTGTTCTCTGGTGTATTCTTTATTTTTTTCTCTGTTGTATTCTAAAACTGGAGCAGTGTCTAGTACATAGTAGGTATTCAATAAATATCTGGTTAATGTTGAATGAATAGAATAACATTCACGAGGCACTAAGGAAAATAACTTTAAAACATAGTTACATATACATGCCCCTCAGCCAAATTGTATCAAATCTTATAGTGATATAAAGATGCTGGCAGACAAAAAAAAAAAACTCAGAGTATTTACCACCAACTGATGTGCATGTGCACACACACACACACACACACACAAGATAAATGACTATGTGTAGGTAGTGACATATCTTTGAGGCTGGGACACAATCATAAGAGGGACTTTACCTAACAAATGCAATCAATGCAACATGGTTCTTTGTACCCTCAGTGAATCCCCAACAATAAAAAAAAAAAAAACCAGAAAATCTGAGTATAAACTCTAAAAATTATAAATTTTCATACGGAAAATAGCTACACTGTTTCATTCTTTATATACAAATCATTCATGCTTTTAGAAAAATTAAACAATAAAAGTATCAGTTTCTATTTTTGTTTATATAAATGAGTGGAAATATATGAAGGAACAGTCAACTAAATGTCAAGAGTCTAAGAGTGAAAGAATTTTGGGTGACTTTAATTTTTTTCCTTATACTTTTTTTTTTGAGACAGTCTCAATTTATCACCCATGGTAGAATGTCATGATGTCACAGGTCACAGCAACCTCCAACTCTTCGGCTTAAGCGATTCTCTTGCCTCAGCCTCCCAAGCAGCTGGGACTACAGGTGCCTGCCACAACGCCCAGCTATTTTTTGTTGCAATTCTCATTGCCGTTTTAGCCGGCCAGGGCCAGGTTCGAACCTTTCAGCCTCACACACACATCCACCCTCAGTATATGGGGCCAGTGCCCTACCCACTGAGCCACAGGCGCCGCCCCAATTATCCGATTTTATTAACACATCATATCTCTTACCCAAATGCCCATTGACTGATGAATGGATAGAGAAAATGTGGCACATCATATAATGGAATATTACTTAGCTTTAAAAAAAAGGAAATCCTGTCATTTTTTATGATATGGATGAAACTAGAAGGCATTATGTTCAGTGAAATAAACCAGGCACAGAAAAGCAAATACTGCATGATTCCACTTAAAAGTGATATCTAAAATTGCCACAGTCATAGAAGCAAAGAATAGAGTGGTAGTTAACAGGGAATGGGGGAAGCAAAAATGGGGAATTTTTATCCAATGGGTGTAGAGTTTCAGTTATGCAAGGTGAATAAGTTCTAAACCTCTATTGCACAACACGGCACCTGTACTTAATACTATAATGTGCACACCAAAATGGAAGAGGGTGAAGCCCATGTTAAGTGTACTTACTGCACAAACAGAAAGTGGACATGAGAAAAATTTGGAATTGATGTGTACATCTATTATTGATTGTGGGGGTGATCTCACAGGTACATACATATTTCCATGCCCATCAAATTGTATACATCAAATATGTGCAGTTTTTCATATTCAATTATACCTCAGTAAAGCTTTTCAAACATTTAAAATATTCTCCAAATCTGTACTTATATCCTGTCTTCATTTCAAATATTATATATATGCATTTTCTCTTTTCCTGTTTTACTTTTCATTAGTTTTTATCAAATGTTGCTTATTGTTTATTTCATTTATCTTTCCAAAGAACCACATTTCAGATCTGTTTACAGATTGTATTGCTTTTCTTGGTCTAATACTATACTTCTTACTTTTGTCTGTTAGTTATTTGATAGTTCCTTCAAACCTAAAATATCTGTTCATCCTCTATACTCTAAGCTAATGACCTTTGCTTTATTTCATCAAGAAATGGAAAATAGTAGAAAAGAATTTGCAGAAACTCCAAAGCCCCATCAGTCCGCATGCCTACATTTGGACCCATACACTCTTTGGGGTTGGTACGAATGAACTTTTCATGCTCCTAGCTAGTGCCAAACTTCATTGTTTTCTTGAATCATCATTTTTTCCTCTCCCCTGTAGCATCCCCATCAACATACAAACACAATTTAGTATCTTCAATCTTAAATAAAAAACAAGCCTGTTCACTTCAAACATCACATTCTAGCCATCAACTCCTTTCCCTGCTCTTCCTTACAGAACAATGCCTATAAAAAGTTGAATTTTATCAGGGCTTACATTTCCTCATTTACATTCTTTCATCAACCTGCTCCATTAAAGTTGAATTTCTCCCGTGAAGGTTATGTTAACCAGTTTGATGAAAATATTTCAAATTGTACATAAAACCAGCATATTGTACCCCATGATTGCATTAATGTACACAGCTATGATTTAATTTTTAAAAAGTTGAATTTGTCATTGTTCCACAAAAACTCCATCTCTCACAATCTACAGTGACCTCCATATTCTGCATACAGTGGTCAATTCCCAGTCTTCCTCTTCTATAATCCATTAACACCATTATATACTTATTGACTTTTCTTCCTTGAAACACTTTCTATTCTTGTGTTCAAGAAAACTTTCTTACTCTTTCTCATGTATCACTTTCATTTGCTCCTTTGCTTTATCCTTATCTTCTCACTGATCTCGTAACTTCAGAGTGTCCTAGGCTCAAGTTTCTGACCTCTTCTGTACAGACTTATTTCTTCGGTAATCTTATCCAGTTCCATGACTTTATGCCATATACACACACACACACACACACACACACACACACACACACACATTTATATGCACATATGTGTCTGTATACATGTGTATATGTGTGTATGTCTGTGTATATGCCTTATATATGCTAGCAATTCCAGATTTCGCTTCCAAAATCTTATGTAACCAACTACCCACTTGAAATGTCAGTTAACTGTATGAGTCAGGATGGCTTACTTTATATTGCAGTAATAGCATAAAAATGCCCTTTGCTTAAAACAATAATGTTTATTTCTCAGTAATGCTACTTGCCTTCTACGAGTTGGCAGGGAGTCTTCTTCTTTTAGTTACTCATGGACCCTGGCTGATGAAAGCTCCATCTTAACACTTACTTCTGTGATCACAGAGGCAGATAAAAGATAACATAGTATATCATGCATGTTGATTCTTGAAGCTTTTGCTAAGAAGTGAGACATCACATATGCTAACATTTCACTGGCATTCATAAATGCCTTCTCTTTTAACTTATAATTATTTGTAGGACTTATCACCTGACACATTATTCACTATTTACATGTTTATTTTCTATATCTCTTTATTATGATATTAGTTACATGAGTTCTAAGGACTTGGTTCTATTTACAGCTGGATTTTCAAGTACCTAGCACAGTCTCTGGGACACAGTAGGCATTCAATATATATGTATTGAATGAATAAATGATCTCCTCCTGCTTTTCTTGTATGTATTTTAATTTATTTTATTCTCTTTAGTAGAACTTTTTATTTTGGTATATGTTTAGTAATAAATATATATGGCTATGAATCTTCTAAATTCATCTTTAACTGTGATCCATATATTTTGATATGCAATGGTGTCACTGTCAGCATATTCTAAACAGTCTGTAATTGCAGTTTAAAGTTCCACTTTGACTTAAGTGTTATTTAGAAAAATGTATTAAAATTTCCAAATGATTGCATATTTTTATGAATTTCAACTGTTAACAATTTCTAGCTTCACTTCATAGTAGTCAGAGAAGAAATAAAAGAGGGTGACAAGATACAGAATTTCTACCACGCATATACTCCCCCCACAGTGAAAAATGTGCAATTATAGCAAATGAACATGAAGTAGATAAAATATCTGATCTTTTGAATTTCCATGGAATCTTACTGTATTGAATATTTCCTCTGTTTTCTTCCAAAGTTTCAGCATGCTGCCCTAATGGCAGTATATACCTTCAAAGAACATTATGAAGTCCTGGCATGTTATCCCAGAGGAATGTAAGTTAATTGGTTATGGGATGGTATGTTCCTATTTTGCTAATGCTTTGCATTTAAAATCTCTGTCCTTGTAACTGCTTAAAAAATAAATATGATATGCTTCAGAATTCTCTAAGACCTACCAGCTTATGAGGGGCTGGTGGATGTTTGAGCTCTCCAATTCCCATTAGTCCTTGAAATTTGGATTGGTAGTCACTTTTCTCAGGAGCTTGAACCAAAACTGTGGACTTTCCCACCAGTTTAGCCCCACAATCCCTGGCTTCTGTCTATTCTCAGTCGGTTTAATATAGAAATTCTAACTTGCATTGCAGCTAAGATCTACCAAAATATGATGCTGAGAAAACTCATGCTGTGGTAGCCTAGGGCACTTTGCAACTTTAGGAGCTCAAAGGTCATTCTGCAACATGATTGCCATCTGGTTGCCCAAGGGAGATGGAGGCGACCCATGGTCACCACATGTGGTTTAGCAACACCTGCCAGTGGAGAACATGACAGGATATTGTTTATTTCTTAGACATAAATGTCTTAGAAATTTAATCCAAACTTTGGATAATTTGTGGTAATAAAAGTAAAGGTGAATGAAGAAATACCAAAATGAGAAAAATTGCATTCCATCAAACTTTCCCCAGGCCATTGCAATAACCCGATTATTCAAATTGATATTCAGGTTGAGTGTAATGGAACTTGATAATCTATCTTAGGCCAATTTAAACTGTATAAAATTTTGTAGTGGATAGAAAAGGGAAAGAAACATTCTTTGAGTATCCATTACTCCATATTCATATATAAAATATATTTCATGTGTTATATACATACATATGTGAGTTATATGTGTATATATTCCTTTCAACATTGTAAACTAAATAATATAAATATATAAATATACATAGGTATTATAATCTTCACTTTACAGGTAAGGATACTGAACCTAAAACTTGATGAAAGCAATATAGTGAATCACTGGAAGTCCTGGTTTTATAGCTCATCTCCATTCACCACTTCATGGGTGAGTAGCAGAAGGTGAATTTGTAGACATGTCAGTTTGTCTGCATGCCATCCATGCATTTATTTGATAATATGTGCTTATCCTCTTGTACACAGCTGCAACCAGTAGGAGGTTAGATACTCAGATCTGAGAATGGGAGTATCATAGATGTTTTTAAGTTTTAGTGGTTATATTTTTTCATATTCTTTTTTTTAAAATTCAGATTAATATGAGGGTACAAATGTTTAGGTTACATTGTTTTCAATTCTAAGATAAAGTTCAAGTTGTACTTGATCCCTTCATTCAGGGGGGCATGTGGAACACCCTCACATTGTGTACATTATGTGAAATCCCACCAATTGCCCTTCCTCCTTTCCCCTACCTCCTCACTAGACTATACTTGGCTTTTTTCTTTCATGTAGGCATGTAGTTGTTTATATATTGATTTTATATTAGTATTGAGACAAGTGGGATTGTATCGGATTGAAAAAAAAGCGTCTGCACAGCAAAGACAATAGTCAAAAGGTTGAAAAGACAAACCACTGAATGGAAGAAAATATTTGCAAATCACATGACTCTCAATTAGCTAATTCCCAAAAGATATAAGGAACTTTGATAACTCAGCACAAAAAATAAATAACTTGATTAAAAAATGGGCAATGGACTTTGAGTAGACTGTTCCCAAGATGACATAAAAATGGCCAACAATTATATGAAAAGATACTCTACATCACTAATCATCAGGAAAATGCAAATTGAAAACATAAACAGGGAAGTGCCTGTGACTCAGTGGGTTGGGCACTGGCCCCATATACTGAGTGTGGCAGGTTCAAACCAGGCCCCGGCCAAACTGCAACAAAAAAATAGCTGGGCATTGTGGTGGGTGCCTGTAGTCTCAGCTACTCAGGAGGCTGAGGCAAGAGAATCGCCTAAGCCCAGGAGTTGGAGGTTGCTGTGAGCTGTGATGCCACAGCACTCTACCAAGGGTGACAAAATGAGACTCTGTCTCTAAAAAAAAAAAAAGAAAGAAAGAAAGAAAGAAAAAGAACATAAACAAATGAAATAGCTGCTCACATTAGTTATGATGATTATTATGAAAGACAAGAGATAACAAAGTGTTCTTAAGAGAAGAAAGGGAATTCTGTGAATTTTTGGTTGGAATATAAATTGGCACAGACATTTGGGAAAGTAGTATGGCAGTTCCTCACGAAAATAGAGACATAGATATCCGGAACCAAATAGAAAACAAAGAGATGAAACTGACATCTTACAGCCACCTAATCTTTGATAACCCAAACAAGAACATACACTGAGGGAAAGAATCCCTAGTCAATAAATGGTGCTGGAAGAACTGGATATCCACACTTAGAAGACTGAAACTGGGCCCACACCTTTCTCCACTCACTAAAATTGATTCAAGATGGATAAAAGGCCTAAACTTAAGGTACGAAATGATAAAAATCCTCAAAGAAATCATGAGAAAAACACTTGAAGATACCGGCCTAGGGAAATACTTTATGAAGAAGGCTTCCCTGGCAATTGCAACAACAGCAAAAATAAACAAATGGGACTTAATTAAACTGAAAAGCTTCTGTATAGCTAAGGAGACAACAACCAAAGCAAATAGACAATGTACACAATGGGAAAGGATATCTGCATATTTTGAATCAGACAAAAGCTTGATAAGTAGGATCTATAGAGAACTCAAATTAATCCACATGAAAAAAGCCAGCAATCCCATATATCAATGGTCAAGAGAGATGAATAGAACCTTCTCTAAAGAAGGCAGATGAATGGCTAGCAAACATATTAAAAAAAGTTCATCATCCCAATTATTAGAAACATACAAATCAAAACCACCCTGAGATATCATCTAACCCCAGCGAGAATGGCCCACATCACAAAATCTCAAAACTGCAGATGCTGGCATAGATGTGGAGAGAAGGGAACACTTTTACACTGGTGGGACTGCAAACTAATTCAACCTTTTTGAAAGGAAGTATGGAGAACCCTCAAAGAACTCAAGCTAGACCTCTCATTTGATCCTCCAATCCCATTACTGGGCATCTACCCTGAAGAAAAAAAAATCCTTTTACCATAAAGACACTTGTACTAGACTGTTTATTGTAGCTCAATTTACAATTGCCAAAATGTGGAAACAGCCTAAATGCCCACCAACCCAGGAATGGATTAACAAGCTGTGGTACATGTATACTGTGGAATACTAGTCAGCTATTAGAAAAAAGATGGAGACATTACATCTTTTGTATTAACCTGAATGGAAGTGGGACACATTATTCTTAGTAAAGCATTATAGGAATGGAGAAGCAACAATCCTACATACTCAATTCTGATATGAGGACAATTAATGACCTAGTACATGGTGGGGGGGTGCAAGAAGGGAAGAGTAGAGAGAGGGAAGGACGGATGGGGGTGGGGGTCATGGTGTATGATACACCTTTTGCAAGACACAATTATAAGAAGGACTTTACCTAACAAATACAATCAGTGAAACCTGGTTCTTTGTACCCTCAATAAATCCCCAACAATAAAAAAAAATACAAATAGAACTTCCAAATAATCCACCAATGCCATTTTTTTTTTTTTGAGACAGAGCCTCAAGCTGTCCCCCTGGGTAGAGTGCCATGGCATAGCTCACAGCAACCTCCAATTCCTGGGCTCAAGCGAGTCTCCTGCTTCCGCCTCCCAAGTTGCTGGGACCACAGGCGCCTGCCACAACGCCTGGCTATTTTTTTTCGGTTGCAGCTATCATTGTTGTTTGGCGGGCCTGGGCTGGATTTGAACCCACCACCTTAGGTGTCTGTGGCTGGCACCTTAGCCACTTGAGCCATGGTGCCAAGCCACCAATACCATTTTTTATATTAATCCAAAAGAATTAAAATCAGTATCTCAAAGAAATATTTTCCGTTTCATGTTAATTACAGCATTATTTGTAATAACCAAGTAGTAGAAGTAAATTTCTACCAACATATAAATAGGTAAAGAAAATCTGATACATACACACAGTGTAATATTATACAGCCTTCAAAAAGGAAGGGAATTCTGTCGCATGCTACAACATGGACAAATCTTGAGGACATTATGCAAAGTAAAATCAACAAAAGAAAAAAATCACAAGCAAATAAGATGAACTAGTTGCAGAAGGACAAATACTAAATGACTCTATTATATGAAGTATCTAAAGTAGTCAAAGATTTAGAAACAGGAAGTAGAGTGGTGGTTGTCAGGGGTAGGCAGAGCACAGGAGAAATGAGGAATTACCATTAAATAGGTGTGGAATTTGAGTCAGGAAAGATGAAAACAATCTAAAGATCTGCTTGACAACATTGTGCTTATAGTTAACAACTGTGTACTGTACACTTACAAATTTAAGGCAATAAAGTTCATGTTAATGAGGGTTTTTTTTTGCCACAATACAACAAAAAGAGGTCAATACTTCCCCTAATGTTTACCTAATAAAATTTATGTCAAAAAAGAAAGAGAGACAGAGCAAGGGAGATAAAAGAAAGGAGAGGATAACAGAGGAGAAGAGAGGAGAGGAGAGGAGAAGAGAGAAGAGCATGGGAGGAGAAGACAGGAGAGGGGAGGAGAAGGGAGAGGAGGAGAGAAGATAGGAGAGGAGAAAAGAAAGAATTTTGTGTTTTTCCAGCTATCTTACTGTTATTTATTTCTAGTTAAATCCATCAGTGTAGTCTTAGATATAATTTGTATGATTTTTATTCTTTCTTTTAAATTTGTTTACTATAACTAATTTGTTTATTAGTCTTTTTTGGTGAATGTCTCATGTGTCCTTGATAAGAATATGTATTCTCTGGCTGGGAACGGTGGTTCACACCTGTAATCCTAGCAGTCTGGGAGGCTGAGGCAGGAGAATCATTTGCGATCAGGACTTTGAGACCAACCTGAGCAAGAACAAGACTCTGTCTCTACTAAAAATAGAAAAATTAGCCAGGCATTGTGGTGTGCACTTGTAGTCCTAGCTACTAGGGAGGCTGAGGCACGAGGATTGCTTGAGCTCAAGAGTTTAAGGTTGCTATGAGCTAGTCAACTCTAGCCCAGGTAACAGACTGAGACTCAGTCTCAAAAAAAAAAAAAAGTGAAATATATATATATATGCTTATTTTTGTACAGAGTAGTCTCCAAAAATCAATTAGATCCAGATGATCAAAGGTGCTGTTCATGTCATCTATGACCTTGCTAATTTTCTGCCTGCTTAATATATCAGTTACTGAAGTAAAATAGTTGCTTTCTCTAGTTTTCCTTTTATTGCTTTTTGCCTCACATACTGTGACACTTTGTTAGTAGTTGCACACAGGTTCAGGATTGGGATGTCTTCTTGGAGAATTGACTTCATAGTTATATAAAGCCCCTCTTTCTCCCTCATAATAGTCCATTTTCTAAAGTCTTATTAATATGAAATTAATAGAGTTTTCTTTTCATTAATGATTAGCATGGTAGAATCTTCTAAATTCCTATACCTGTACTCTGAGTCTTTACATTTAAATTGAGTTTCAGGTAGATGAAATAGAATTGGATCTTTAAAAAAAACACTCTGACTTTATTTGGCCTTAATTCATGCTTTTTTATAATTCACATTTGAAGTAATTATTGATATAGTTGATTTACAATTCAACATCTTTGTAACGTGAATGTTACCTACTTTTCTATTAGAGACTTTACAATATTAAATAGAGTTTGAATGTCCTGTCTGATCACTCCAACTGTGTCATATCAAACTGTGGTTCTGATGCTTGCCTCCTCTCTTCATACTATATTCTTTTTGCCTTTTGGCATGCATTATAGTTTTGTGTTATAAGCCAGACATGCACTAGGAGAAAGACTCCCTATTCAATATGTGGTGCTGGGAGAACAGGTTAGCCACAGTAAAAGATTGAAATAGGACCCAGACCTATCACCACTTCCAAAAATTAACTCATAATGTATAAAATAATTAAACCTAAGATACAAAACTAGAAAAGTCCTAAAAGAAAGTGTGGGGAAAAACTCTTTATAATAATAACCTCAGGAAAGAATTTATGAAAAAGACCCTGCTGGCAATTGCAGCTAGCAACAAAAATAACTAAGTAGGACCTGATCAAGTTAAAAAGTTTCTGCACAGATAAGGACACAATCAACAAAATAGAAAGAAAACCTACATAATGCGAGAAGGGATTTGCATGCTGCACATCCATCAGAGAGCTGATAACTGGAATCTACAAAGAACTCGAGAGAATCAACTAAAAAGATCAAACAATCCCATTAAATACTAGACAACAAACATTATCAGAAAGTTTACCTATGGTGATAGACTAACGGCCAACAAACATATGAAGAAAATGCTTGTCATCTCTAATCATCAGAAAAATGCAAATCATAACCACATTATCACCTGACCCCAATGAAAAGGGACCACATCATAAGATCCTAAAGCAGCAGATACTGGCATGAAGATGGAGGAAATGAACACTTACACACTGTTCACGGGATTGAAAGTTAGTACAACCCTTACGGAAAGTAGTATGAAGATTCCTTGAAGAACTAAAAGTAAACCTACCACTTGATCTTGCAATCCCCCTACTGCATATTTGCCAAAAGAGAAAAAGTCCATTTTATCATAAGACATTTGCACTCAAATGTTTATAGCAGTACAATTCACAATCACAAAGTTGTGGAAACAACCTAAGTGCCCTTCAATAGTTGAATAGATTTAAAAAAATAGTTGAATAGATTAATAAATTTTGGTAGACTATGGAACATTACTCAATCATAAAAAATGGAGGTTTTATATCTCTTTAATAACCTGGATGGAATTGTAGGCCATTTTCCCAAGAGAAGTATCACAAGAATAGAAAAAAAAAATGTCCCATGTACTCTGTACTAAATTGGAGTTAGCATATCAGCACCTTAATGCTCACCTGTGAGAATAATGCAATGAAGTTCAAGTTGGGGGAACTCCCAAATATTAAAGAATTTTATCTCCTAAAATCTTGGAAGTTTCTCATAGTGAAGATCTGAGAAAGATCCTCTCTTATTTTTTATTTAAGAATTCTTTAATAGTTGAGACTTCCTCTAAGACAGCAATCCACAGGAATATCTCATTCTCACATGAGCTTGTTATAATAGTGAAAATGAACATCTAAGTATTCTTACAAGTTTACGGCTCCAGCAACTTCTTCTCCAGGTAAACAGATATTATGTTTATCTGTCTGGATTTTCTTCTTTCTCTAGATTTCTAGAATACCAATATATAGGATTTGGGTGCAGGGAAAAACTAGTAAAAGGAGATGATAAAGTACACTTAGTTTGGCCTGCAAAGTAAATTCTGTGATGTATTCAAGAAAAATTGTTGATATTCTATTTGTCTGAATTATTCTGTTATAAGGATAGGAGTGATGACTCCCAAGTTTGTACACATCAGTGTTGAAACCAGACATTTTATTTTCTATTCTTTTTTTTTTAATTTATTTTTTAATTGAATGTTAACTATGTACATTAATGCACTTCTGGGGTACAGTGTGGGGTTTTCACATGCATTCTGAACTACTTCCATCAAACTGGTCAACACAGCCTTCATGTCATTTTCTC
>CAUYTI010163183.1:0-10925 GCA_963575145.1 Galago senegalensis
GGGATCACCTCTATGGTTTATCTTACAAGGGTACAAGTGAATTTTTCTAAAAGTAGAATATAAACATCTTAACACAATAAGAAAATGACATAAAGTCTATGTTAACTAGTTTGATGAAAATATTTCAAATTGTATATGAAAACACCACACTGTACCCCATGATTGCATTAATGTACACAGCTATAAATAATAAAAAAAAAGAAATTGGAAGAAACAAATGAGTCAATATTAAAAAAAAAAAGATCAGTTGCTCGTTAGTAAGCAGGTGTTGGACCTTGAACATTTGTGGTGCAACAGTGTGGGTGTCAAGCCCGTGGAGGAAGAGCTCATAGTGACCATTAAGACATAGTCCTTGTGCGTGAGCCCCCCACACCTGTTGCTTCAATAAAAGTCCCCAACAGAGGTTATTCGGAGCTCTTTCTGCACCTATGGGCGGCCCACCTCTTGCAGGCTTGTACCTTCAGTCCATGTCCCAGCCTTTTCATTCGCATGGTGACGGGGTGCCACGGTGGCACTGACAAGGGTGAGCCGGTGGCATAGCACCACCGACAATATGTGGGAGCTAAAAAAGTTGATCTCATGGAGGTAATGAGTAGAAGGGAGGTTGTCAGAGGCTGGGAAAGATAATGGGGGGAGACGAAGAGAGGCTGGTTAATGAGTAGGAAAATTCACTTAGGTAGAAGGATCAGATCTCCAATTTGGTGGTTAGGGTGACTATAGTTAGTAGTTTGCTGTAGCTTTCAAAACATCTAGAAGAGAAGATTTGGAATATTCCCAGCACAAAGAAATGATAACTGTTTGAGGTGAGGCACATCCCAATTACTAAGATTTGATCATTATACATTAAAATGTCACATACACCCTCTAAATATATATGTGCAACTATTGTGTATCCATAATTTTTTATTAATTTGATAAAAAGTTAAAAAATATAATGGTTTTACTGGCTTATTTGGTACTCTAAGTAAAAATAATTATTTCTCTCCCTAAAGGCACATACCACATATGGCAATAAACCTTTTTCCCCTGTATTAAATTACTCAGCCTGATATGTTAGGATTTTCATCTGTCTCCCCTCCTTTAAAGTAAAATAGATTTCATTTTTAAAAATTCACATTCATTGTAGGAAAATAGGAAATACATATAAAAAAGAAAACTAGCCATAATTACACTTGTAGTTATTAAATTTTGGAGTACAGTCTTCCAGTTCTAGTTCCATTCACTTATACACTTTGCCCACATACAAAATAAAATGGTAACTAAAAGTTATTTATTAAATTTTTTTTTGTTTAACTGTTTACATATGAACATCTTCCACTTCAATAAACACATGTCCACATCAACATTTTAAAATTCTATGTGGCATTCTATAGCATGAAAACATCATACATTATTTACTCAATAGTTAAAAGTTTTAAGCTACCTCCAAATTTCTGATACTTTTCAATAACCTAGAGTTTTTGTTTTTGTATAGTCATCTTTTTATACTTGTCCAGTTAATTTTTTTAGAATAAATGTCTTTAAAGGACTTTCTGGGCCAAACAGTATGCACGTTTATTTATTTTCAACGTATCAATAGATTTAGGGATACAGGTTGAATTCTATTATGTGTATACATTATGTAGTGGGAAAATCTTGGCTCTTAGTGTGTCCTAATAATGGTACTTGTTCACATTGTACCCAACAGATAATCATGTCATTTGCAGTAACATGAATAGGATTAGAGGCCATTATGATAAGTGGAGTCAGAAATATCACATGTTCTCACTCATATGTGGGAGCTAAAAAAAAAGTGATCTCATGGAGATAATGAGTAGAATGGAGGTTGTCAGAGGCTGGGAAAGATAATGGGGGAGATGAAGAGAGGCTGGTTAATGAGAACGAAAATTGGATAGAACTGGAAACTACTATGCTACATGAAGTGACACAGGAATGGAAAATCAAATACTGTAGGTTCTCACTTATAAGTGGGAACTAAGCTATGGGTCCTCAGGGGCATACAGACTGCACAATGGACACTAGAGACTCAGAAAGGGGACGGAGGAGAGGGGATGAGGAAGAGGAAATTACCTATGGGGTATGCTCCTTTAAAAGCAATTGTCATTTTCCCCCCGAAATGTTAGTGCGAGAAAAGTGGCTCTCCTTTGCTATTTTAATCCTTCAAACCCTGTGCTCACCTCTCTTCCTAGGAAGCAATAGCCTTGATAGAAGTCATTATTCTCCATACCGGTTCCATGGTGGTTCTCCCCCTCACTACATGGTGATTCTCCCCCTCACTACAGGCAAGCCTGAAAATATAGATGCATGTGATTATCTTCATTACAGGTGTGGAAAAGGAGTGTTAAATCCAACAAGGGGCACAACAAAACAAACATTTCAATTCTGTTGCAACCCAAGTTAAGGCAATTACGTTTTCAGTAGCTAACAAAGCTTGAAAAGGTGATACTGGAAACATTATTGATAATCTTAAAAATCATGGAAAACCTTAAAAGTCATGAAAAATTGCCAGAATTGATGATGAAAACATTATGTTTCTTAATTTTAAATAAAGTGATCATGTTAATACATATTCTTGAAACTATATACTGTTAACATTGTATTAATAGAAAAATAGCTGAATGAATTGTTAAACAGGTGCTTTGAATTTTTCCCAAAGGATTGGTAATCAGTAGAAGGTAGCGTTATTAAAAGCACCAAATGCACTGAGTGTGGTGGCTCACCCCTGTAATCCTCACACTCTGGGAGGCCGAAGTGGGAGGATTGCCTCAACTCAGGAGTTTGAGACAGACCTGAGTGAGAGTGAGACCTCCCATCTCTAAAAATAGCTGGGTGTTGTGGCAGGCACTGGTATTTCCAACTACTTGAGAGACTGAGACAAGAGAATCTCTTGAACCTAAGAGTTTAAGGTTGCTGTGAGCTATGACGCCATAGCACTCTACTAAGAGTGACAAAGCGAGACTCTGTCTCAAAAACAAACAAACAAACAAAAAGAAATAAAAAACAAGAAATGTCAAATTGTCACCACTTCTCTCTGGCAATAAAGCTACTGGGCAGGTAGTTCTGGGGAAAGTCACAGATGTGTGCTGATTTGAACTGGGAAGTTCACCATCTGATTCATGATGCCCCATGTACTATGGGAAGAATGCAGAGGGCTGTGTGGGCACACTGGAGAGAGTCAGTAGGAGAGAGATCATGATCACAACAGTCCAAGAGAGGAGACAGGACAGCAGAGATGTCTTCAAATACCTGAGCAGTTGCCATTGTTGGTCATTCCTGGGAAAGAATTTAGGTAGAATTTAGGCAGAAGTAGATTTTGGTTGATTTGTAGGAATAACTTTTTAAGCAAGTATAGCATTCTGAAAATGGCATTCATTGATTATGGGGTTATAAGTTAGATGACTGGATTTATTAAAATATTTTTCTCAGAGAGATTATGGAGAATATTTCTGGACTTGGTGAAAGATAAGATTAGATTATCACTGAAGTTCTGTCCAATTTAAGGTTTTGTGCCTCACTGGCAATACAGTAGAACCTCCGTAGTTGACTACCTCCCTGCACTGACCTCCTCCCTAAGATGACATAACTTTCACAGACCAAACATGCATCACATACTTAATGGAAGTTCTTTATGTTGACCACATCCATATGTGACCGTATGTTCACCAGATTGTTACAGTCCCTTGGGTGGTCAAGTCACAGAGGTTCTAATGTATTTTGTGAATGTCAGCTATTTAATTAGTCTACTTTGGAGTATATAGGAAAGGGGTCAGCACTTAGCTTTACTTCCTTCCTTCCTTCCTTCCTTCTTTCCTTCTTTTCTTTCTTTCTTTTTTTGAGATAGAATCTCACTCTGTCTCCCTGGGTAGAGTGCCAAGTGCCATAGCTCACAGCAACCTCAAACTCTTGGGACTGAGCAATCCTCTTGCCTCAGCCTCCCAGGTAGCTGGGACTATAGGTGTGTGCTACTATACCTGGTTAGTTTTTAGTAGAGATGGGGTCTTTCCCTTGTTCAGGCTGGTCTTGAACTCATGAGTTCAAGCAATCCACCCACCTCAGACTCCCAGAGTACTGGGATTATAGGAGTGAGCCACTGCACCCAGCTAGATTTATTTGCTTAAATATTATGTCTTATATTTTCTTCCTATATTTACATAAATGGTCTTTAGTGTTGAATGCTGTCTTTCTGGCTAATTTACCCATTTAACATAGTATTATGTTTCTTTTCTAAATCCTTTAAATATTTCTCAGACGAAGCATAACCAGAACAAAATGAGCTGGACAAGAGTTGAATCAGCAGGGTGTCAGGTCAGTGTCACCTCAGAGGAGAAAGCAGGAGTCAGTGAACTGTGAGGCAGAGTTAGAATGGGAAGTAGGTCAATTGACCAGCATTCAAAATTCACAAAGCACAACCAAAATTCTCTCCTCGGAGTTTCCAAAAACTCTAGTCCAGAAGTGGAGACGAATACAGAAGTCAAAGAACACAGCTAAGTATCTGGTTAAGCAGCAGGGTACCCTAAAGTTTATATAATTCTACTATACATCTTCCTGGTGTCCTTAGGAAGTGTATGTTGTATTGTACTAGTGATATGATATGATATGCTATGATATATGATATGGTATATGATATCAGAACATACAGTGGCTTCACCCAGCCACTAAAAACCCCCATTTCTGTTGTTTTCCTCTAACCACTTTATCTTACGTTTACCAAATTTGAAGTATGATTGCTCCTTATATGAACATGTATTTAGCCTTGTAAGTCTTCCTATAGTTTGTTTGGTTGAAGAACTTAGAAAGTTTTGCAATTGTAATGAAATCTGCTTCTGAATTGTTCTTTACAATGTTATTTCTGGGAAACCCAACTGCTTGCCCTGATTGTCCTACTCCGGCATTCTCTCTGACACCGTAGGAATCCGGTTTTTATACTAGCTTTTGATGTGGTGCTTTGTTAATACTTTTCTAATGGCCTTACAGTGTCACCCCATGGGTCTCTCTTGCTTGGGTACATGTCTTTTCTCTGTTCCTCATGTTTTGGAAAAATTATGCTTTCTAAATCAAACATCTCAAAAGCTGCAATGAGGGGATTCATGGTATTATATATTTTAGTTTCCAGTATATTGTCAAATTTGGAAAAGTCTCTTGGAGTGTTTATTTTCTAGGATTCTTCCCAATTTAAAAATTTCACTTTTTCTCCCTTTGCACTTTATACTTAAGGAACTTGGCAGAAACAAGATCCAATATGCAGAATCTTCTTTCTGCTGCATGAGCCACGTGCACACCCCACACACAAACACACATACACATCTGCCCCTCCCCGCCCCACAAGCACACACTTTGGATCACGCTTGTGCACCTGTATCAACTTTACATTCTGTGAATTCCAGTCCATTCTTCCAAACTTTCCAGTGTTCATAATCATAATGTCAAAAACGTGTTCCTGCTTTAATCACTTAAAAATAATTCTGCATTTGAAAATAATTCTGCATTTGAAAAATCCTATGTGGATAATCAATGCCTTCATTCATGACAATAGTTTGAAATAATGTATTTCTGGCTCTACACCTGTGGCTCAAGCGGCTAAGGCACCAGCCACATACACCTGAGCTGGCAAGTTTGAATCTAGCCCAGACTCGCCAAACAACAATGACAGCTGCAACCAAAAAATAGCTGGGCATTGTGGTGGGCGCCTGTAGTCCCAGCTACTGGGTGGTGAGGAAGCAAGAGAATAGTTTGAGCCTAGGAGTTGGAGGTTTCTATGAGCTGCGATGCTACGTCACTTTACCCAGGGCAACAGCTTGAGGCCCTGTCTCAAAAAAAAAAAAAAAAAAAGAAAGAAAAAGAAAGAAAGAAAGAAAGAAAGTATTTCCACATGTGCTAGCATTACAAAGTGCCTAGATTGTGTTCCCTTCCCTAATCACAGTTAGTCTCATAATTGTAGGGTTCGTCAATTTAGGTGTGGATCACTAACAACAAATTGAGAGTGGAGGATCCAGGCTCCCTACAAGCTATGCTAAGTCCTTTTTCACTTTGTGTCTCTTAAGAGACATTTTCCACTAATTTTGAAATCATTAGAAATTGACCATATCTCTTAAGCCAAGGCAAAGCTGATTTTATCCCCTCACTCAATTACCTAATGTAGCATTTTAAAATTATGCTACAATTATGAATCAGATTATATATTGCTGTTGGTCCTTTTGACCATGAGAGTATTTCGAAGGCAAAGGCTATGTAGTTGCAAACTCCTGACACATAGTGAGCCCTTAATGAGAGTGTCCTGAAGGAATGATTGAATAATCTTATTCCAGTTGTGTAGTAGAAAGGACCCTAGGCTGGCAGGCAATATATCTATGCTATGGAGATGGTGCTACTAGGAACTAGCTGCATAATCTGCAGGAACTTAATTTTTCTTATCAGTTTCTTCACTACTAAAATAAAGGAGCTGGCAAAGCTGTTCTTTTTTAGGTCAATTCTATGGCATATAATTTCTTAGTGACATTTAAAATCATCTCCCAACCACCTGTGGTAAACGGTTCTTTAACAGAAGAAGAGGACAGAGAGGAGGAGGCAGGGCTGGGAAGGGGTTTCGACAAGTCCACGTCTTTGGATAATCCCCCAACCCTATTTCTTGCTTTTATAATTCAGTAGATGCCTTCTCCTCTTCGTTGCATTTTATTTTCCTAAATGCTCAGACAAATATTAAAAAAAGATCTTGCATTTCACTCTTTGAGTACCTGTCACAAATGTCAGGGCAATGTGGCTCCAAGTTGTACTGGGTGGCTAGGTGGAAGAAGCTAGGTGAGGGTTAAAATGGGACCACGGCTCAGACATTGATGTTTAAGCCTTTATTCTAGTGAAGTGATTTTAGCCACCTGGATAAAAGCTATTTTTTAAGATCTCTCATTGTAATTGCACCTTCTTATGGGCATGATGGATGGTCAGGGTGACAGGCAACATCTGCCCCTGACGGCATGTTATGTTGTCGTGCAGAGAGGCAGGG
This sequence comes from Galago senegalensis, assembly GCA_963575145.1. NCBI lineage: Eukaryota > Metazoa > Chordata > Mammalia > Primates > Galagidae > Galago > Galago senegalensis. The sequence continues at coordinate 6,998 of CAUYTI010163183.1, forward strand.
CAGCCCAGTGGACCCCTCGGGGCGGGGCAAGTCAAGGAGCACACATTTGAACCCCATCTCTGTCCTTCAAACTTGTGGGATGACCTTATAGAAGGCACTTAACTAATCTGTAGCTCTGTTTTTTATCATCCATAAACATGGAGGAAATAACAACTTTTCAGCCCTTAGTGGAGGACTAGCTAATAAATCATTGGAACGTGCTTGGCAATAAAATTCTCTGCAGAAGAGGGGAGAGCTAGCAGCATGCAAATGGTCTAGTAATTGCATTTTCCCAGGAAAAGCAAATTTTGCTCAAACCCACACTAGGAGAAATGAACCCAGTCTAGGCAGAACACCTTTGAAATAATGAACAAAAGTGTTATCTGATCTTCACAGCTCCCTGAATAGAATAGGCTAATTGAGCTGAGGGCTGGGGTAGGGTCTCAGTGTAACATGAGCTGAGGAGCTGAGGGATGGATTCCCTTATGTGATGCATATATATTTTTTTAGAGACAGAGTCTCACTTTGTCACCATCGGTAGAGTGCTGTGATGTCACAGCTCACAGCAACCTCCAGCTCTTGGGCTTAGGTGATTCTCTTGCCTCAGCCTTCCAAGTAGCTGGGACTACAGGCGCCTGCCACAATGGCTGGCTATTTTTTGTTGCAGTTTGGCTGGGGCCAGGTTTGAACCCGCCACCCTCAGTATATGGGGCCAGCACCCTACTCACTGAGCCACAGGCACCACCTCTGGTGTGTATATGTTATTGGAGTTCTATTTCTGCTGTAAAAGAAGAGACTCTGAATTAGGACACTACACCCTAAAGTCAATCTCAAACTGAGAGTCACATAGTTCAGAAATGAGCATGAGAAAGGAAGCCTTTGAAGACAGCACCCAGTTATAGTGACATTTTTAAGGCCACCATCCTTGTTCTGGTATGTCTGTGGCTAAAGCCCAGAGTTTTTCAGACTGAAAAGACTGCTACCTCAGTGGGTTTTTTTGTTTGTTTGTTTAAATCCAGGTAATGATCCCACCTTGAACTTCAATTGTTAAATTTCTCCCTACCCCTGCACTTGATGGTTTTCTGTTTGCCCCACTTCTCTACTATGAATGCCATCTATTCTTCAAGCCTCCTTTAGAAGTTTCTCTCAATTCTGTGTCTTTACCTTTGAAGATGTTAAATTTAGACTCCAAAGGGCCTCTATATTTGACCTCAGATGACCTTTCTTCTTATTATATTATTCTAATATTTATTATTATATTATTTTAGTAATCCTATACACCAGGGGTGTCTGACCTGCAGCCCATGGGCAGCATGCTGATTTTGTGATGATGTTTTGCTTATCTGTGGTGTCAGATATCGTATCATGAAAAATATGGACCTTTTTTTGCTAATCAGCTTTCATTAGTATGTGTATTTAATATGCAGCCTAAGACAACTCTTATTCTTCCAATGTGTAACAGAGGAAAAACAAAGAAGTTGGATTCCCTCTGAATACATAAATATTATTCTTTTTTTAATTTCAAAATATTAAGAGTATGCAAATGTTTTAGGTTACATGGACCCCTTTTGTAATGCTTGCATTCTAGCTATAGTTATACCCATAACCCAAACTGTACTCATTGTACCCATTAGGTAAATCTTTGCCTCCCCCAACCCCTCTCCCATGGCTGAGTTCCACTAAGTGTTACTTCCCTCTGTGCACATGTGTGTTTACTGATCAGTTGCAATTTAATAGCAAGTATATGTGGTATTTATTTTCATTCTTGAGAGACTTCACTTAGGATAATAGTCTTCAATTTTATCCAGATTGGTGCCAAAGATGTTAATTTGCCTTTTTATGGTTGAGGTACTCTGTGGTATATATATATTTATATATACGTGTGTGTGTGTGTATACCATATTTTGTTAATCCATTCATGAATTGATGGGCACTTATGTTGATTCCACATCTTTGCAATTGTGAATTATGCCGTAATAAACATCAGAGTGTAGGTGTCTTTTTGATTAAAGTCTACTTTTCCTTTGGGTAGATACCCAATAGTGGGATTGCTGGATTGAATGATAGGTCTACTTTTAGTTCTTTGAAGACTGTACTGTTTTCCATAGAGCTTGTGCTAATTTGCAGTCCCACCAGCAGTGTATGTGCTCTCTGCACCCAGGCCAATATCTCTTCTTTTTGGACTGTTTAATGAAAGCCATTCTAACTGGGGTAATGGGATATCTCACCCCGGTGGCTTTAATTTGCATTTTCCTGGTGATTAGTTGGCCTTGAACATTTTTTCATATGTTTATTGACCATTTTTCTTCTCCTTTGAGAGGCTTCTGTTCACGTCTTCTACCCAGTTTATACTAGGGTTGTCTCTTTCTTGCTGATTCGCTTAAGTTCTTTGTATATTTTGGATAGCAGTCCTTTACTGGATGTACAGCTTGCGAATATTTTCTCCCATTTTGTAGGTGGTCTATTTGCTCTGATTATTTCCTTAGCTGCGCTTTTTTTTAGGGGTACCACTTTGTGTATCATGCGATTCTTAATATTTTGTATACGGCAGTTTTGGTCATGGAAAATTCACTCAGTGTTTACTTACCTGGAAAAGACATAATTTCTCCATAGAGTGTGAAAATTTAATGATTGCAGGAAAGACCCACCTGTAGAGATAATTCTTTGGGGCCTGTAATAAGCTCTAGTCCTTTCTGAGGAGCACTTGAATGCCCGCAGCTGTGGGAGGGGCCTTGTGGCTCCCAAGGCATTGTTGTTCATCTCAGCCGAGTTGGGTGCAAAAGTGAGGCTGAGAGTGGTTAGGTCGGATGAGACTGGATGGCTTTGCAGGGTTTCAGCAGGGCTCAAAGGTTGTTTCCCAGCCGCTAGTGGCAGGCGAGGCAGGTTGTCCAGATGGCTGTCTGGAGCGAGCTCCTCCCCTCTTGCACCACCCCTGCCCTCCAGCCTCCGTTTGCAAACAGGCGCCTCACCAGTGTAGCCCTCGGTTGCTATGGCACCACCGACTGGGGTCTTCCTGGCCAGGGGAGCGGGCCTAGTCTGACCCAACAGCTTTCCCAGGGGTGGGGAGCGCTTGTCGGCTCACGTGGGCTCCCTCGCCTCGCGAGTCCAGCTCCCAAATTTCGCCTCTGTCCCCAGCACCCCGTCGTAGTCCCGGGGGCTTGGGATTTGGTTTGCGTGTCTGACCTACCCGCGTGCCTCTCCGGGAAATGTCGGCGGGCACGGAACTTCCAAATCGGCACCCACGTCCACGGCAGGTCTTCAAGGGGAAAGGCATGGGCTCTCCTCTCTTTGGAAACCTCAGACTGGAGGATATTCCGTTGGGGAGAGGTGGCCGCTTGCCAGATTCTCAGCTGAAAGTGCTCTCCTGCTTGCAGGGAGGGGATGGACGGGGGAGAAGAACCTGAATGGAAGAAAGCCGGCTTGCTGGCTCTCAGGTCCCTCTCCCTGGAGGGAAAGCCTGCGTGGAGTGTCCGTCCTCTGGGGTCGCACGAGTTCTCCCCACGGTTCTGTGGTTGCCACCTTGCTGTGGGCTCGTGGGAATGGGTAAGCTTCCAAGCACCTGGTAATCCGCTGATCTCCAAAGGAGTGTGAGAAGGAGTGAGGGTCGCCCTCATCGCTTCACTGATCTCCGAGTCTCTCTGGCTTTGGCCTTCACTAATACCTATTGTTTCCTTTCCCTCTTCTTTCTCTGCTTCATAGTTTTTCTCCATCAGGTCACAGCAGGCTCTGGTGCTTCTTCTGACCTACACTGGAGCTGTGTTTTTCTCCCCTCTCCTTTGTTTGAAACCTTCCTTCTCTCCATGATGGTCCAGTAAGTGGTGTTTCTAGTCAGACATGTCCTCCTCCATCCCCCAACCTCAGCTCATCTCATCTTGTGCCAATCTTCTTTTTCTCTCTTTCTCCTTCCTTCCTCCTTCCTTCCTTCCTTCCTTCCTTCCTTCCTTCCTTC
>CAUYTI010163185.1:0-61038 GCA_963575145.1 Galago senegalensis
GCCATGGCATCATGCTCACAGCAACCTCCAACTCCTGGGTTCAAGCGAGTCTCCTGCCTCAGCCTCCCAAGTAGCTGGGACTACAGGCGCCCGCCACAACGCCTGGCCATTTTTTGGTTGCAGCCATCATTGTTGTTTGGCGGGCCCAGGCTAGGGATTCGAACCTGCCACCTTAGGTGTATGTGGCTGGCGCCCCAGCCGCTTGAGCCACAAAGACCCATCTTGACTGAACAAGATTACCATACCTTGTGAGCTTAATAAATGTTGAAAGTCAGTCACATTTTCTTTCTTTCTTCCTCCTCAGTTCCCTATAATTTGTATCACTGATTATGCATCTCTAAACAGATCTGGGGTCACATGGTACTCTAATGTGCAGCATGGAAAGCAGAGGAAAAGCAATGTCATGAAGCTGTGCCCTGTAGTCCCATCGTACAGTGTGGTGAAGTCCCACAGGGCAGTAAGGGGAAGTCCCAGGTGACAGGATGGTGAAGTCACATGCATTAGTGTTAGGCAGTCACAGGCCACCAGTCCTGTTCTCAAGCCTGGCCTTTGTAACAAATGGCCTCCTGGAGTACCAGGAGGGCACGATCAGTCATGCTGCTCAAGAATACCTAGGAATTTCTTATTTTAAAGGCTTATTACAGTTTTTATACGTTTTTTCTCCTGAGTATCAAAGTACTGTTATTTTCACCTTAAACTAAAAACTACAGTAATTAAAATACTGTATTCACATTTTAAAATCTTAGACCTCAGCTTAGTGGCTCACACCTGTGATCCAGCATTCTGGGAGGCTAAGGTGGGAGGATCCCTTGAGCTCAGGAGTTCGAGACCAGCCTGAGAAAGAGTGAGACCTGGTCTCTACTAAAAACAGAAAACCTAGCCAGGTAGTTGTGGCAGGTGGCTGCAGTCCAAGCTACTGAGGAGGCTGAGGCAGGAAGATTGCTTAAGCCCAGGTGTCTGAGGTTGCTGTGAGGTTGGCTGACAGTGTGGCACTTTAGCCAGGATGACAGAGCAAGATTGTCCCAAAAGAAAAACGAAAAAAAAAAAAATCTTAGACTGGGATGCATCATACATATAATGGTATTTTATAGATAACTGGCAAGTTTTTTCTTCTGTTAAGGTGCCTTCTGTTGAAGGTACATATTCAACTATCCATAAAATACTAATTTTTTTCTTTTTTGAGACAGACTTGCTCTATTATGTGGGCTAGAGTACAGTGGCATGATCACAGCTCACTCCAGCCCTGAACTTCTATGCTCAAGAGACCCTCCTACCTCAGCCTCCCATGTAGCTGGGACCAGAGACATGCACCTCTGCATCCAATTTTTGAAAAAGTTTTTTATAGAGATAGGGTCTTACCCTGGCTGATCCTGAAGTGATCCTCCCACTCTGACCTCCCAAAGTGCTAGGATTATAGGTGTGAGCCAACATGCCCAGCCACTTTACTGGTATATTCATTTGAAGTCCTTTTAAAAACTTCTATCCACAAAAAAGGACTCATGCTCTCTCAACATTTCTGTATCTGGCTCTTTTATCCTATTTAGATCTTTGTAACACTTTGGGGTCCTTTCCTATCTTTACACAAATATGGATCACACAGGAGGTAGGACTGGGCCAGGCAGGGACACAGCCAGTCGCTCAGCATGCTCTTCGGGTGTGAAGCTACAGTGTGACAGAGGCCACAACATCACCAGTGACAATGACCCACACCTAGGCCTCACACGAGACCCTCAGAAGGAACGAGGGAAGGTGCATTGGGTCTCTAAAAGATTGGCCAACTCTTCAGAAACGTGGATATTATAGCAATATTTCCTCCTAAGAGAACAGCTAGATGAACTGATCTTAGGGATGTTAGCATTTTATTGCCACAAATAGCAAAGGCCTTGTCAGACCACTGGTACTGCTATCTAATTATTGTCACAAAGTAATATTTGATATCAGCATTTTAAAGCACTCCTGACATACGTGGTTTAAAATTCCACAGAGCAGATCAATATGTTTAGTATCAGGGATGTTCTGGTGACACAACTATACGTTCCTAGGGCCCTCCAAAGGTTCAAGTTGGTCTCTGGGAGCAGTGCCTAGCTTGATCTGAGGACATCCCTGCCGCCATCACCATGATGCTGGGACCCCATGTCCTATGCACATCTGTGAACACTTAGGAAGTATAATTAACATAAATCCTAGGACTAGAAGAGATCAGGGGACAAGTGAAGGCTCTGGACACTTTAGATCAGAGGTCAGCAAAGTCGGTCTATAAAAGGCAAGACAGTAAACAGTTAGGCTTGATGGGCCATATGGTCTCTGTGTACCAGGAAAGTGCCCAGAGGCAATGTGCAACGGTCACTGCTGTGTGCCAGTAACATCTCATTTATAAAACCAGGCAGTGGTCTGGGCAGTCATCTGCTGACCCTGCTTTAATTGAAGAAGTGAAGACCAATGGAGTTTTCATAGGGATGGAGAAGGAAAAACAGGCACATATAGCAGAGTCAGGAGCTTCAAGTGTCTGCTGCAGTCTCATCCAGCAAGCAGAGCCATCAGCCTTCTGGCTAAAGATGACAAAGAAAAGGCACACTTTTGCAATCTTCTGAAATGCACTGAAAACAACACTCAGGAAAAGCCACACCTGATTCCCACAGAGCATGAGGCACAGATGTCAACTACATGAAACTTCTAACCAAAGCAGGGAAGTCTCAGAGTGCAAACACAAACCTCTACTGATGAGGGCAGGAAGGGCTGCCCTGAGCATGTACTGGTGTTGAGAAGCTAAGCCAAGAGGGAGACTTCTGGACAGTGGGGACTGTCCCAGAGATCTGGGGCAGGAGCCATCCTGGCATCTACCAAGGTTTAGAGAAGGAATGGAGGCAGGTCCTGCCACAGGAGGTCAGGGAATGAAAGTGTGGACTGGACAGCCTTCCCCCTTGACACAAACAAGAGCCAAACCAACCAACAAGCAGCTCTGGGCCCTGCCTGCCCCTGTGCATCCTCTGCTGACCTGCAGGCTCCACCTGCAGAGAAGTGATTGTGAAGTACCTGCTGAGAGATCTGCAGGGATCACATGGGGTGAGGCCCTGAGCAACAGCTAATGACAGGCCCTCAAAGGAGTCAAAGACACAAGACCTCTGAGCAGGATTACATGAATATAGAGGAGCAAAGAGGCTTCTGAGAGGCTGCAAGGCCCACCCAGGGAACTCGAAAAAGCAGAGAACTCTGCTGTGCTGTCCAGAGCACAAGGACTGGGCTCATGCAAGCAGCCACAGGCCTCCCCAATGATGTCCTCCTGAGAGGCTCTGGTCCCATCTTACCCTTTAAATATTCTCTGATCCGCTCCTTCAGTTCCACAGATTTATTTTTGCTTCTTTCACAAATTACCTATTGGAAAAAAAGTGTCTAAATCTTACTTTATTGCAACATTTCCTTATTGTTACAAGATTTTATAGAGCAAGTTTTATAGTCAACAGAATAGGATAGTACCTTAGCTAAAGTTAATAAAGCTCACACTCAGAATACATGTGCTGAAGAGAACATCTGTCTCCTAAGATATTCACATAAAAGCCTAAGGGGACAGGACAGGAGAGCAAGCTCTGAGACTAGGGGTAAATTTATTCTCTTTCTGTGTGTTACTCTACATTTTATAATTTTCTGGAAGGAAAGAAAAACTTAAAAGTGCACTATCGGGTGAGAGCAGATACATGTGGACTGGCTCATGATTTTCTCAGCTGCCTGAGTTATCACTGCCAGGGGTCTGTTCTTACACAGACTTGCTGGTACCATGCAGGGTCTGAGGTAGAGCTCCTATCTAACAAGTAACACAAAGGTTACATTTTTGCAGCTATTGGAATTTTCTCAGCCCCTGGAGAACTGTAGCTATAAGACCACTTTTGCTGGAAACAACATAAAACCAAAACCTTCAAATAAGAGGAGAGAAAGCAAATAGCCTATTAGTGCAGCTCTTTCTTTTCCAGTCTACAACTGGTTGTGAGTTGAAGTGCTTTAAAAATGCCATCAGTTTTAAAGTAGTAATATAAAGTATTACCAAGTGGTAGTTTATAATAAAAAATACCTATAATAACTCATACCTATGCAAATTAACAGTAATTTCTCAATTGTAGAATTTTCTGGTGAATTTTATTCTTTATTTTAAACTTTCTACAGAAAGTGGGCATTACTTATGTAATAACAACAATTACAAGGTGGGTGTGCTACAGGTGCTGGGCCATAGGTTTTATTTCTAAAGAAGGGTCTTCCTCTTTTTTCTTTCTTTCTTTCTTTTTTTTTTTTTTTTTTGAGACAGAGCCTCAAGCTGTCACCCTGGATAGAGTGCTGTGGCATCACAGCTCATAGCAACTTCCAAATCCTGGGCTCAAGCATATCTCCTGCCTCTGCCTCCTAAGTAGCTGGGACTACAGGCGCCAACCACAACACCCAGCTATTTTTGGGGCATTGTTTGGCAGGCAGGGTTGGATTCGAAGCTGCCAGCTTAGATGTATGTCGCTGGCGCCTTAGCTGCTTGAGCCACAGGCGCGGAGCCTTTTTTTGTTTGTTTTTTGAGACAGAGTCTCATTATGTCACCCTTGGTAGAGTGCTGTGACATCACAGCTCACAGCAATCTCAAACTTCTGGGCTTAAGGGATTCTCTTGCCTCAGCCTCCCAGTAGCTGGGACTACAGGCGCCCGCCACAACACCCAGCTATTTTTTGTTGCGTTTGTCATTGTTGTTTCGCTGGCCTGGGCTGGGTTCGAACCCACCAGCCTCAGTGTACGTGGCTGGCGCTGTAACCACTGTGCTACGGGTGCTGGGCCACTGGTTTTATTTCTAAAGGGGTGTTAGGTCCACATCAGCTTAATGCTCATAGTACAAATCAAACAAGTCTTTCAATTTGGAAGAGACCCTGCTCCCTCTTCCACTTCCCAAGCACAGAATGTGCCTCCACCTTCTCTAAAGTGCAGTTTATTCCTAAGGATCATGCAGAGGCCTCAAAATGCTTGTCTGGGTCAGATGAAAACACACATGTGGGGCCTAGCACATCGCCTGGTGCACACTGAGCTGAAAGTATGTTAGCTGCTTTTGGTATCATCACCTTCATCACCATCATCACCTCCATTCTCTCTGACCCTGGTCACCTGATGTGCTCAGACCAGGACTTAATAAAGACTATGTGCTGTTTAGAACAACTGATTGCTAATTTTAGAAAAATAAAATCAGTAAATTGGGTCATTGGTACTAACATTATCAAAAGAAAAAAGAAAAACAAAGCCTGAGTCAGTTCATTCCCTCCTGGCCCTGTAGATGCATTACCTTTGTGGAGAGCACACTGCTTAGCAGTCAGGTGCTGAAGTGGCCAAGAGGTGCACACAGGGCAAACAGAGCACTTACGACTGGAGCTGTGACCACAGACTGTAAATTTATATAATCTCATTTCTAACTTTACATAGTAACTACATTTTAATAAGTACTCACGTCTTCAGGTGTTTTATGATATTTATTCTTCGGGTTTTTTACAGTTAAATGGTGTGAAGAAAGCACGTTGACCACATCTGCATTCCCAAACTTACAAGCAAAATGCAATGGAGTATCATAACCCTAAAAAAGATATAGAAGAAGTACAATTATTTACATTTCTTTGTCTCATAAGATTACTCTAAGGTGAGCATCAGTATGTATGTATGTATATACGTATGAAACAGAGTATTGCTCTGTCACCCCAGGTAGAGTGCTGTGGCATCAGCCTAGCTTACAGCAGCCTCAAACTCCTGGGCTTATGTGATCCTCCTGCTTTGGCCTTTCTAGTAGCTAGTACTACAGGTGCCAGCCACAACATATGGCTATTTTTCTATTTTTAGTAGAGACCAGGTTTCACTCTTGCTCAGGCTAGTCTTAAACTCCTGAGCTCAAGTGATCCTCCTGCCTTGGCTTCCCAGAATGCTAGGATTATAGGCGTGAGCCACTGAACTTGGCTGAGATGAGGTGTTTTAATCAAAATTTTATCAATTCCTACTTTTAGTGATTATGATAAGGGAAAGTGACCTGAATCATCTAATTTCAATAATGTAATAAGTTTTCTTTCTGGACATGTGTATATACTGCACAGATATTAAAAAAAAAGTAGCTGCCAGGCTACTTTTTAATGGCTCATGCCTGTAATCCCAGCACTTGGGAAGCTGAGGTGGGTAGATTCACAGGTTGGAGTCCAGCCTGAGCCAGAGTGAGACCCCCATCTCTAAAAAATAGCTGGACATTGTGGTGGGCACCTGTGTTCCCAGATCCTTGGGAGGCTGAGGCAAGAGGATCACTTGAACCCAAGAGTTTGAGGTTGCTGTGAGCTAAGATTCCATGGCATTCTACCAAGGGTGACCAAGTAAGACTCTGTCTCAAAAAAAAAAAAGAAAAGAAAAGAAAAGAAAAAAGTAGCTGGACACACACCTATGACCCTCCAAGGTAGCTGGGCACGGTGGCTCACACCTGTAATCCCGGAGGCTAAGGCAGTAGGATGCCCACAGCCCAAATCTGAGGTTGCAGTGAGCTATGATGCCACTGCACTCTGTTCAGGGCATAGGGTAGAACTCTGTCTCACCAAAAAAAGTCCTCCAACATAGGAGGATCTCTTAAAGCTACCAATTTGAGACCAGCCTGAGCAATATAGTGAGACCCATGTCCACAAAAAGTAAAAAAAGCAGCCAAGTGTGGTGGCACATGTCTATAGTCCCAGTTACTTGGAGGCTGAGGCAGGAGGATCCCTTGAGCCCAGGAATTTGAGACTGCTGTGAACTATTACTGTGCCATTGCACTCTAGCCTAGGAGACATGGGGGACAGAGTGAGAACCTGTCTCCAAAAAGAACCAAAAATAAACTCCCCCCAAAACACATATTTTCTGTAGGGCACAGAGTGCTGTATTATATCCACAAAGTCACACTTGCTGATTGTACAATCAAATCTAATATCCTTATTCAATTTGTTCATACTTAATCTAATTTTGATATTATTCTTTCTTATTTTATTCATACTATTTGTTGTAACCATTGTTTTATCTTTACTTCTGTTTATAATTTTGCTAGTTTGGCCAATTTCTCTACATTCCTTTTTCTTGTTAATTTAAAAGTTGTTCTTGTTTGGCTCAGCACCTGTAGCTCAAACAGCTAGGATACCAGCCACATACACCAGAACTGGCAGGTTCAAATCCAGCCTGGGCCTGCCTAACAAAAATGACAACTACAGGGGGTGGCGCCTGTGGCTCAGTGAGTAGGGCACTGGCCCTATATGCCAAGGGTGGTGGGTTCAAACCTGGCCCCGGCCAAACTGAAAAAAAAAAAAAAAAGACAACTACATCCAAAAAATAGCCAGACATTGTGGCAGGCACCTGTAGTCCCAGCTACTTGGGAGGCTGAAGCAAGAGAAACACTTAAGCCCAAGAGTTTAAGGTTGCTGTGAGCCATGATGCCATGGCACTCTCCTGAGGGTGACATAATGAGACGCTGTCTCAAAAAAAAAAAAAAAATTATTCTTGTTTTTCAATTCTGCAGTTCAATGTATGTGCACCATGACATGCTTCTTTTACTCTCTCATCACAACTTTCCAAATTCTTAAGTTTTGCTGAGAGTTTACATTCCTTGGCTCCAAGCTAACATTGAATTTTTCCTTATGTAAATACATCAATCTTTCTGTTTTTATAATTCTTACTTACAAATAAATTAACCATTAAAAATCATGCCTTTGAGCTGGGCGTGGTAGCTCATGCCTGTAATCCTAGCATTCTGGGAGGCCCAGGTGGGAGGACTGCTTGAACTCAGGAGTTTGAGACCAGCCTAAGCAAGAGTTTGACCCTGTCTCTGCTAAAGATAGTAAACTGGCTGGGCATGGTGGCACATGTCTGTATTCCCCACTACTTGGGAGGCAGGAGGACTGTTTGAGCCTAGGAGTTTGAGGTTGCTGTGAGCTAGGCTGATGCTGTGGCACTCTAGCCAGGGCCACTGAGTCAGACTTTGTCTCTAAAACAATTACCAAAAAAAAAAAATCATGCCTAGAGGCACCTATAGCTCAGGGGTTAGGGCACTGGCTACATGTACTGCGGCTGGTGGGTTCAAACCGGGCCCAGGCCTGCTAAACAAAAAACAAAAAACAAACAAACAAAAAAAAATAGCCAATGTTGTGGCAGGCACCTGTAGTCCCAGCAGTACTAGGGAGGCTGAGGCAGGAGAATCACTTGAGCCCAAGAGTTTGAGGTTACTGTGAGCTATGACACAATGGCACTCTATAGAGGGCAACAAAGTGAGACTCTGTGTCATAACCCCACAGGAAATATTCCTGAAGTGAAAAATATATATAAAAGATATACATCAAATATTATAATAAAAGACACTTAAACTTAAACTTGTTTTACTGTCTTTTCTATGCTTTTTGGCATTTACCCATGTTCCTCTCTTAACAAAACCCAAGAGAGAAGCTGCCTCCAAGACCCAGGCCCACCCAAAGTGCCCCTGCCCTTCCCTGTCCCATCTCCCTGAGCTCTTGAATTCAAGGAAGGTACTTCTCTTCTCCCACCTTCCACATGCCTCACACACTGACAGAGCATAAGACACTCTCACTCTACTGGAAACACAAACCATTCAGTTAGAAAACTGGCTACAACTTCTACCAAAAAAGGAGCAGGTGAGATGGGGACACGTACTGCCTTGTCAGGGGTGTTGAGGTAAAGGTCAACAATATAGGAGATTCGCTCCTGCAGCATGTCCATATTATCATCAGGGTACATCAGCCGCATGAAATCAGGATTTTCCAGGATTTCTAAAGTCATCTGGCAAATAGAAGCCTGATTCTCCTTGGCAGCAACATGCATGACATTGTACCTACATCCTTCCTGAAAGAAAAGAGCCTCATGTTTGTTAAATGTAGTCAAATTTTATCACAAGTATTGTGACTGCCATGGCACTGACAATGCTGACAGCAGGCTTACCTGTACAACAGTTGGGTTGTCTCCTGAACCAATCAGATACCGGGGATTACTCCACACAAGATCAGAGAAGGTGTCTTCTTCTCCCTTCTCTACAGCTTTTCGAAGTTTGGCAGTGAGGTCCTGCGTACGGGGATTTTTATAACTATTCGCTCGTTCTTTGTTTACTGTTTCTGATTCAGACAAGCACAAACCATCTGTTATTAAGAGAATTTAAAAACAATTTCAGGAATGGTTTCTCATCATCCCCTCTGGTAAACTGAGAGGATAAATAGCCTTTCTGCAGAAGTGTACAAGCCAGCTGGAAATAGCAGATAGGAAATGGTACACAACATACTGCCCGGCAGCCAGAACTCTGCTACCAGCAGGCAGGGAAGGCAGGGCAATCAGACCCAACTAGAAAACTAGGACCTGACCAGGAAAGGCTCTGTGAACCGGGCACCACCTGGTGAACTTTGAAAGCTAAACCAGCTTTCAGCAGGTGGAGGAGGAATAGGGCAGCTGCAGATAAAGGAACACCACCAGCAAACATATGTGGCCTTCAACATACAAAGGGGCACCCCCTCCCCCTCCCAGGGGAAGTGTTCCACATGCGATTACTACTAGGGATATTTTACAAATTGCAAAGAGGGAAATTAGTAAACCATTAGCAATCACTCTGGTTTCCATGTAGGAAGCACCTGAATAAGGCCAAATGAGGGAACAGACAGATAGGATTTTTTTTTTTTGAGACAGAGCCTCAAGCTGTCACCCTAAGTAGAGTGCCGTGACATCACAGCTCACAGCAACCTCCAACTCCTGGGCTTAAGCCAGTCTCCTGCCTCTGCCTCCCAAGTAGCTGGGACTACAGGTGCACACCACAACACCCAGCTATTTTTTGGTTGTGTCATTGTTTGGCGGGCCCAGGCTGGATTCAAACCCGCCACCTTAGGTGTATGTGGCTGGCACCTTAGCCACTTGAGCCACAGGTGCCGAGCTGGCAGATAGGATTCTTAACTTAAGGGCCAATGTCTGGAAGGAGAGGGTGCCACCTCTCTGGAGCCCAGCCAGCTAGGGAAGCTCAGACAACTATGTGCTGAGGGGAAAGGCAGAGTTCTGCATAAAGCTAACTGCCAATAGTCTCTTCAAACAAGACCCTGGCCCTGAGCTGGCAGGTGAGTAAGCCTAACTCTTGTAGCTGCCCCAGTCCCAGAAGTGGGTGTAGCTTCACGTGGGGAAGTAGACTGGTTTTAGTATCAAAAAAAGACCCAGAATCCAACTGGTAGCAGGGAGAGACAAAGGGATAGGTGGAAGGGCAACAGTGTTTTTTTCAGCATTTCTTCACAGTTAAGATGCTAAGTCCTGGCATGTCTACTTCAGAGCCTGAGTGGCTTCCTGGTCCACTTAGCCCCATCTCTTCTACCTTCATGGAGAAAACTAGTTATAATCTGGGGTAAATCTGAAAGTGACAGCAAGATATGAACTGCTATATAATTTACCTTTCAACCCACCATTGCTAAAGACTGGTGCCGTTCTCACAGGAGAAGGTGGTAGTGAGGTTTTGCTTGGAGAAGGGAAATAATCACAAATTCCTCTAGCAAATTTCTCAGCATCTTCTCTGGTTGAAAAAGCTTTAAATCGGGACCCTTTGATCATTTTAACAGCTTGCAATGCTTCCTTTTTATTTTCATACACATGGATCCTTTCTGGTTGGGAAAAGCAACAAAGGAAAGTCAGAGAAGAATGACTAGGACACTATCACTCCTCATACCCTGGGTTCAATAATCTAGAGAAACAGCAGCTATCCAGTGCCTGGTTTTATTCTCATATTCACAGTTCAGATTTTCAATCTTGAAGAAAATGAACCTTGGCTAGCCAAAAAAAAAACCCAAAAAGCAATTAATAAGCTTGATTAAATATGTGAATAACATGATACATATATATAAGCAATTTAATGTCCCAAAATACCCTACTAAAACATAAATTTGATATGGATCTTTATTAAAAATCTAAATAAAGGCTGGGCATAATGGCTCACACCTGTAATCCGAGCATTCTGGGAAGCTGAGGCAGAAAAATCTCTTGAGCCCAAGAATTCGAGATCACCTTGGGCAAGATTTTGTCTCTACAAAAAAAAAAAAATTAGCCAGGCATGGTGATTCACAACTGTAGTCCCATCTACTTGAGAAGCTAAAGCAAGAAGATCACTTGAGCCCAGGAATTTGAGGCTGCAGTGAGCTATGATGATGGCACTGCAGGGCGGCCTAGGCGACAGAGTGAGACCTTGTCTCTCTCTCTCTCTCTGTTTTTTTTTTGTCCCCAGAGAGGGTGTACCATTCCTGGAAGTACTGCAATGCATGGAGTGGATGGAGCAAGCTCCTATTCCAACTCCCTGCTCCAAAAATCCATTTAATATATTGTCCTCAGATAGAGGACAATCAGATATTATACTGACAACAATAGATACTACATGTGATCTTAGCCAAAAGGCCGAGAAATGATGAGACCTTGTCTCTTAAGGAAAAAAAAAAGGAATCTAAATAAAAATAATTTTAGGTCAGCACAGTGGCTCACACATGTAATCCTAGCACTCTGGGAGACCAAGATGGATGGATCACTTGAGCTCAGGAGTTTGAGACCAGCTTGAACAAGAGCTAGAGACCCCATCTCTACTAAAAATAGAAAAATTAACTGGGCATGGTGGCGCAGGCCTATTGTCCCATCTACCTGGGAGGCTGAGGCAAGTGGATTGCTCAAACCCAAGAGTTTAAGGTTGCTGTGAGCTGTGATGCCACAGCACTCTACCCAGGGCAACAGAGTAGAAAAAAAAAAACGACTATCATAAATACATAAAATACAAATGATGGATTTGGTGAAAATAATAACCAGTATAACAGAAGAATAGTTGATGTCCACTGTTTGATAAAAATGGCCAATGTCAGGCAGTGCCTGTGGCTCAGTGGGTGGGAGGCCAGCTCCATGTACCAAGGGTGGTAGGTTCAAGCCCAGCCCCTGCCAAACTGCAACAAAAAAATAGTTGGGAGTTCTGGCGGGTGCCTGTAGTCCCAGCTACTTGGGAGGCTGAGGCAAGAGAAATCACTTAAGCCCAATAGTTGGAAGTTGCTGTGAGCTGTGATGCTACAGCACTCTACTGAGGACAACATTAGTGAGACTGTCTCAAAAAAAAAAGGCCAATGTATTGACCAAACATTCATCAAAGACAGACCATAAGCATATACCTAAAATGAGACAGCAAGTTCCCTTACTCAAAAGCAAATGAAAAGTTTAAACAACATACAGCATGGTTTGCAGAACAGAAACATAATAATCACTTTTGCCTTTGTAGATAAAAATATGTCTTGGAAGGTGATACCTTTGAAAGGTGTTAAGAAATGCTTACCTTTTGGCCCTGTACTTCTACTTACCATTTTTATAAAAATAAAAACAAAGTGCAGTTATATATATTTATAATTATATTAAATTAAAAAAATACATGCATATTATATATAAAAACACATATTAAATATAAAAGGAACATTTATATGTATAAGTAAAAAATAGCCAGATCAAGTATTATACATGAAGGAAGTTAAATGGTTACATCTAGAGAATAAGATCTGGGTACGTATGAGAAATTTCACTTTTACTTTAGATACCACACGGTATGTAATAATATGTTCTAATTAAACTTTTCATAAGCAACTTTCATAATAAAGATCAACAATAATAAACAGAAATTGCATCATGAACATTTCACAGTGTTATTAATGTTCTTTTAAAAGATCTGACAGTTGACTAATATGCCATTCTACTCACGGTGCAAAACTGATCAATTTCCAATCTCCTTGGTCATCACCACAAAAGGTATCACAATAGTAACAAAATGATAGTGTCTAATTTCTAATATTCTTTTTTTTTTTTTGTTTTTGAGACAGCCTCAAGCTGTCCCCCTGGGTAGAGTGCCATGGCATCACAGCTCACAGCAACCTCCAACTCCTGGGCTCAAGCGAGTCTCTTCCCTCCGCCTCCCAAGTAGCTGGGACCACAGGTGCCCGCCACAATGCCTGGCTATTTTTTTTGGTTGCAGCCGTCATTGTTGTTTGGTGGGTCCGGGCTGGGGATTCGAACCTGCCACCTTAGGTGTACGTGGCTGGCGCCTTAGCCGGTTGAGCTATAGGCGCCGAGCCGATTTCTAATATTCTAATCAACACCCAGTTCTCATTATTTTTCCATTGCTATTTATTTCTTTTACAATTCTTTGATGTTGAAAATTATTTATGCATTTGTTGGCCATTTGCAATCTTTAATATAAAAGTTGTTCAGGTTATAATGAATTTTTAAGAGGAGGAAATGATTAATCAACACAACAAAGCACTAACTAGCCCTAAAATCAACATATACATATGTTTTTTTGAGATGGAGTTTCACTATGCCGCCCTTGATGGAGTGCCATGGTATCACAGCACATAGCAACCTTAAACTCTTGAGCTTAAGCGATTCTCTTACCTCAGCCTTCCAAGTAGCTGGGCATGGGCCCACCACAACACCTGGCTATTTTAAGCTGTTGTTGCAGTTGTCACTGTTGTTTAGCAGGCCCATGCTGGGTTCAAACCTGCCAGCCTCAGTGTATGTGGCTGGCGCCCTAAACACTGAGCTACGGGTGCCAAGCCTAAAATCAATATTTGTAAGGCAAGTGTATTTTCCTAACAATTTTCAAGAAATTTTTTTTTTTTTTGAGACAGAGCCTCAAGCTATTTCCCTGGGTAGAGTGCCGTGGCATCACGCTCACAGCAACCTCCAACTCCTGGGCTCAAGCGAGTCTCCTGCCTCAGCCTCCCAAATAGCTGGGACCACAGGCGCCCGCCACAACGCCTGGCCATTTTTTGGTTGCAGCCATCATTGTTGTTTGGCGGCCCGGGCTGGGGATTCAAACCTGCCACCTTAGGTGTATGTGGCTGGCACCTTAGCCTCTTGAGCCACAGGCGCTGAGCCAAGAAAAAAAATTTTTTTTTTTTTGAGACAGAGTCTCACTATCTCACAGCAACCTCAAACTCTTGGATTTAATTCTCTTGCCTCACCTCCTAAGTATCTGGGATATAGGTGTCTGCCACAACACCTAATTATTTTTTATTGCTGTTGTCATTTAGCTGGCCTTGGCCAGGTTTGAACCCGCCACCCTGTATGTGGCTGGCACTGTAACTACTGTGCTACGGGCACTGAGCCAATTTTTAAAAATTTTTATATAGATTTACAAAAATTTCAGAAAAATTCTATATAAAAATGTTAACAGGTGGCATCTGTCGCACAGTGGTTATGGCACTAAACACATACACCAAGGCTGGCGGGTTCAAACCCAGCCCCAGCCTGCTAAAACAACAATGACAACTACAACAACAAGAAAAATAGCCAGGCATTGTGGTGGGTGCCTGTATTCCCAGCTACTTGGGAGGCGGAGGCAAAAGAATTGCTTAAGCCCAAGAGTTTGAGGTTGCTGTGAGCTGTGACGCCATAGCACTCTACTCAGGGTGACAGCTTGAGACTCTATCTCTTCCCCCAAAAAGTGTTTATAATAGTTAATTTTGAGTGATAAGATTATGGTGAATATACATATATATATATATATTTTTTATGTCTGTGTGTGTTAAGAGTCTCACTATGTCGCTCTCAGTAGAGTGCCATGCTGTCACAACTCACAGCAACCTCAAACTCTTGGGCTTAAGCAATTCTCTTGCCTCAGCCTCCCAAGTAGCTGGGACTATAGGTGTTCGCCACAATGCCCAACTATTTTTTGTTGTAGTTGTCACTGTTGTTTAGCAGGCCTGGGCCAGGTTCGAATCCACTAGCCCGGGTGTATACAGCTATCACTCTAACCACTGAGCTCTAGGCACTGAGACTAGTGAATAAATATTTTTATGTACAGTATTCAATTTTTTTTTTTTTTTTTGAGACAGAGCCTCAAGCTGTCGCCCTGGGTAGAGTGCCGTGGCATCACAGTTCACAGCAACCTCCAACTATTGGACTTAAGCGATTCTCCTGCCTCAACCTCCAAAGTAGCTGGGACTACAGGCACCCTCCACAATGTCTGGCATTTTTTTTTTTTTTTTGGTTGTAGTTGTCATCACTGTTTGGTGGGCTTGGGCTGGATTTGAACCCGCCAGCTCTGGTGTATGTGGCTGGAGCCCTAGCTGCTTAAGCTATAGGCACCAAGCCCAGTATTCAATTTTTAACCACCTCCCAACAGGTACCATCTACTTAAGGTAAGACTGCACAGTGGTCACATTACCGTTTCTTGCTGGGATATCCTCATACACAGGGCACACCCCATAGTACAGAAGAGGCTCCTTAGAGGCAGTCACTCCAGCTCTGTGGGTGTCAATGCCAGCCGCAGCGCTCAAGGGTACTGAGCAGGAGTGAGATGTCACAGCATCTTCCTCTGGAGGATTCAGGCCTACACTATAACCAAAATCTCTGTCTTCAGAAAAACTGGGCTGGTCAATTGGATTCTCCACAGCAGACTTCAAAATCCTTTGTTTGTCTTGGCTGAGAGCTGTGGCACCTCCCTCCTTGTGGAGGGGAGGAAAGGAAGGCAGTCTTCTTCCTTGCTCTAGTAAAGCCTGAGCCAATTTTTTCTCAAAAATGAACCGGGTGGTGGATGTAATGGGTCCACATTTCAGTCCAGCTTTGACAATTTCTTCTCTAAGATCATCTGGATTTAGGAGTTTCAGCCAAGCCAAGATGGCATCCATTGTCATTTCACCTAGGCCCATGACAAAAAAAGAAAAAAAAATTAATTCCATGGCTATATGTATATCCTTATGTATTTTAAAAAGGTTAAACAAAAAAAAACTAGTTTCGAAGTTTCATTTCAATCCAGTATTTCTCAATTTTGGGGGAGGTCTATAAATTCTGTATGGTAAGTTTCCGAAGTTTTATTCTTCCATATCTATAATATTCTTTTTTTTTTTTTTGAGACAGATCGTCAAGCTGTTACCCTGGGTAGAGTGCTGTGGCATCATAGCTCACAGCAACCTCCGACTCCTGGACTCAAGTGACTCTCCTGCCTCCGCCTCTCAAGTAGCTGGGAATATAGGCACCTGCCACAACACCCAGCTATTTTTTGGTTGCAACCATCATCACTGTTGTTTGGTGGGCCTGGGCTAGATTCGAACCTGCCAGCTCAGGTGTATATGGCTGGTGCCTTAGCAGGTTGGGCCACAGGAACCAAGCCTAAAAATAAATCCTTAATGGAAAAAACATTCTAAACTCTATTGTCTTAACTCCATGCCACAAAAGCCACATTATTTATTTGTAGTTTTTGGCCAGGGCTGGGTTTGAACCTGCCACTTCTGGCATATGGGGCCAGCACCCTACTCCTTTGAGCCACAGGCGCTGCCCTGTACATTATTTATTTAGTTTTAGTGTTTGGGTAAATTTTAGTCTTGGTGTCCTGTTGAGTCTTGTGGCACAGTGTTGACAGTGTAAATGGATAATCAGCATGGTATTTATTAAAGGTGCCATCTAGAACTTTCTTATGGGGATAAGAGAAGGTAAGAACTCAGCAGGATGAAAGGTGTACTGGGCCCAGTAGCAACAGACCTATACCCCATCTTGTGTGATCTCAGTGGGACAATGACCTTCCTGGCGCCTGTTTCCTCAGCTGTAAAACCAGGACATTGGGCGGCACCTGTGGCTCAAAGGAGTAGGGCGCCAGCCCCATATACTGGAGGTGGTAGGTTCAAACCCAGCCCTGGCCAAAAAAACTGCAAAAATAAAATAAAATAAAATAAAACCAGGACATGAGAAATAAATTCTCCCTAGGGATCCCTTTATCCCTGAGATTCTAAAGTAGGGTCATCAGTTTTGTTTTCTGCTCAAAAAATTTCATATTCCTATCAAAGTACTTGAGGAACTTTTATCTTCCAGGAAAAAATCAGATGTGAATGCAAATGGAGCATGGCTCCTGAAGAAGGAGGGCACACAAAACCTCATCAGCAGCCACTATCCTACCTGAAGCCTGGGGCTGTGGATGAAAACAAATTGCTGGGAGGGTGGGGAAGGGGATTCTCAGTCAAATCAGAGCCTCCAAAACAAAACCAAAAAAACTACCAACCCTAAAAGCCTGCCCACAGGACCCTACACCAGGGCCTCCAGACTCAGCTTTATCCAACATCTGTTTGTTTTATCTCCAGATCTTTTCTCAGAATACCAGACACACACCTAACATCCTCCATAGCTCTACTTCAATGATGCTGGTAATTACTATGACAGACTATACTCATTAATGCCTAATATGTGCCAAATACTGTACATATTCAACTCTCAAAAAAATCTTGCTAGGTGAAAGGACAGTGAAGTTATTTAGTTATCACCTAGAAGTGAAATAACAAGAAAAATTATTGGGGAGGCACCTGTGGCTCAAAGCCCCGGCCTCATATGCTGAAGGTGGTGGATTCAAACCCAGCCCTGGCCAAAAACTGCAAAAAGAAAAAAAAAAAGAAAAGAAAAATTATTAACTGAGTTTTCCAGTAATGGCTAAAGTCAATCATTCATATATCTATCTATCTATCTATCTATCTGAGTTTGCTCTCTGCTCTCTGCCTCTCCCTGCCTGACTTGCTGACAGGCACCCTATGGGGACTGTTTTCACAATATCAAAAAAGAGCTAAACAGACAGAAAGAAAATGTAAATCTTTCTCTTTTAAAACTGATTTTGAGGGCAGCACCTGTGGTTTAGTGGGTAGTGCGCCAGCCCCATATACTGATGTGGTCGAACCTGGCCCCACCTAAATTGCAACAAAAAACAAACAAATAAAAACAAAACAAAACTGTTTTTGATTTTTAAGTAGTTCTTGAGTGAACAGCAGGGGTTCCTGCTCAAAACTGTATCTGGAGGGCAGTCACTTGGACATCCTCCCAGTTTTTGTTATCTACAGCTACCTGTCACCAAGAAGAAAGCAAGTGATGGATATGAACTTACATAATCTGATGCATAAAGCCCACTCAAACAATACAAAGTACTGTTCCTCAGTTTCTGTAACAGTATGACATAAAGAAAAACAAACGAATGCAGTTTCTCTCACTATATTCTCACACAATATAGCCAGATGTGTGGGGTTCCCCCTCAATCCCTCAAGTAATTAAACTGGATGTCCTCTAATTCAGTTCTAGTCTAATAATATCTACCTGGAGTAACTGTCAGACTACAGGTTAAGGACTCAGTTGAGTCCCCCACTACCAATGTCTCAGGTTGTTTTGCTTGTGCTTCTAACCAACCAGGGTAAATCAGGATTCCCACAAATCCCTCCTAGGGTTTCATTAATTCACCAGAGCAGCTCACACAAATCAAGAAAATGCTTTATTTACATTTACTGGCATATTACAAATGATTACAAAGAATAGAGATGAAGAGGTGCACATAGTAAAAAAGTGGGAAGGGAAGTGCAGCTTCCATGTCATCTCTGGGCCTACCACCCTCAACTCAACATATCTAGAAACTATGCGAACCCAGTCCATTATGTAAGCAAGATTGATTAAACCTTTCCCCATTGGTGATCAACTTACGTTTTCTGCCCCTCTGCCTTGCCTGGAGATTGGGGATAGGGCTTAAAGTCTCTGAACTTTCCTATGACCAGCAGCCAACCTGAAGCTACCTAGGAGCTGCCAGCCATCAGTCACCTCATTAGCATACAGAAAGACATTACTTTGTCAATTCCAGGGATGTTAGGAGTTGTGTGTCAGGTAACCAGGATGAAAACCAAATACTGGAAATATTTCACAATGTTACAAGTTTAAACTTGAACATTTAAAATTACCAAAACCTAACTCCTGATCTGCCTCACCCATACCTGACAGTCTACCCCAAAGCAATAGATAAGAACCACATCCTTCCATTTCCTTCTTCCTTACACCTGGAGTTATACGCAGTACCTGGATTTTCTTTGTTCTATCTTATATCCAATTACCAATAACTTCACATTCAAAACAAAACCAGAATTCAGCAACTTATTACTGCTACCCTGATTTAAGCCATCGTTCCCCAAGCCTTGTTTCTATTACAGCAAGAATCTATTCCAAAGCTTTGCTGTCTCCATGCCTGCCTCCTCTCCTTGTCTGGGGACCGCCCCTTCAACACCACCCTCACTTTGTAGCCTTCGCAGACGCTATTCCCTACCCCATCGCATACTCTCATCCTAGAAATAATCTTCACGGCTCATTCCTGCTCCAGCCTCAGGGGTGCCCGGATATCCCTCTACAATTTCCATTACAGCAGCCAGAATGAACTTTCCAAAGCAAGCCCTGGACCACGTCACTCTTCCTCCGGACACCACAAAGGCTTCCTGTCACGCAAAATAAAATTTCCGCTCATTTGCCCCATTGGGTTACTGCCCTGCAGATTCCTGTTCCCCCAGCACCCCGACGTCAACCGGCCCAGTCTAACTGCTCTTCTCCGACCGGGAGCCCTAGGGGAGCAGGCCAGAGACTCAGAACTAGAAGGGGGCGGGACGGATCTGGGGACCTAGGGCCAGGGGAGAGGTGGGGACCGCGTACCCTGGGCGGGGAGAGAGCGGGGGGCCCACAGGCCGACTTGCCTTACCTGAGTCCGGGCCCGAGGCCGCTGGGGGAGGCGGGGCGGGGGTTGGGCTCCTGCCCAGGCCCCGCGGCCGCTTCTCCAGTCGCCGCACCAGCCAGCGCACGGCGATCAGCAGAACTGAGGCCCCAAGCAGCTCCCAGACCAGCGCTGCCCATTCGGCCGCTGCAAGCCGCGGCCACAGCATCGCCGCCGCCCGGGCCGCCGCAGCAGCCGATAACTCCAGGGTCCTTCGTCACCTCACTCCGTCCGGGCTTCCCGCGCCACTGCCTGACGGCGCCGTACACGGGGGCTGCTGGTTCGGGACGGGGCCTGCACGCGTGGACACGGGTGTCCGCCTCAGCTCTCAGAGGCTTGCCGAGGGAGCGCGGTCGCGGCCCCGGCTCCAGGTGGCACAGGGCGGGCGAGCGCGCCGTCAGGCAGCAGCACGGGCAGGCGGGGAGCTGGGGTCCTGAGACTGGAGCGGCGCCGCGGCGCTCAGGGTCGCGGGCCGGCGCGGGCGGCTGGGGAACGGCTGGAACAGCATCTGCTTGGCGTCACCCGCTCGCCCGCCGCAGGTGGTGGAAGCGTGGTCGCCCAGGGCGTGGACGAGCCGGGGAGGCCTGTGTGGGGCTGCGGAGGAGCTGGCCGGTCTGTAGGCACTCCGCCCGAGTCGCTCACTACTCGGACCCCGGACAATTGGGCGTTTCGTCGTCAGTGACGTCCTTACCAACGGCAGAGTTTGTAAACTTAAGACTCCAGAGCGTTTCTCACCGGTAAGAAAGCTGCAGACTGGCTTCGCCATGTGCTTGGATTATTGTTTCCTGTTAACTTGGCACCTGAGTTTTTCTCTGCCTGGCGGGTCGGATTTGTATTCTTGGTCCGAGTTAATTTTTACTTTATTATCTCCCGGTGCCTGAGGTCAAGTAAGGCTTCCTGGAGGAGTCGAGCAGGTGTCTTGTCATCCTCCGTACTGTACGATTCCCTACGTAAGGGAGATAGGTTGGAAATTAAAACCTCAATGAAATACTGCTTTGCCAGAGTGGCTAAAATTAAATGATTGACAATATCAAATTGTGGTGAGAAATGTAGAACAATTTTGGAATTCTCTTACATTGTTTGTGGAAAGTGACTAGACAGAGCTCTTAAGAATGCGATTAGTTTCCTTTTAAAAGAGGCCAGGGAGAAGCCCTTTGCCTCTTGTATCATGTAAAGACAAAGCAAGAAGGCACCATCTATGAACTAGAAGCTGGGCTTCATCAGACCTAGAATCAGCAGGTGCCTGATATTGGTCTCCCCTAGTCTTCATCTGTTTACAAGCTGTCGGGCTTATGCTATTTTATTAGAGCAGCCTGAATAAACTAAAACAGCTTTCTGATGGCCAGGTAATACAATCCTGTGTATTTACCAAGAATAATGAAAACAAGTCCACAGAGATTGTTTCACAAATGTTCATAGCAGCATGATGCATAGTATTGTAGCCCCAAAGTACATCAGCAGGTGAGTGGTTGTGAAATTGTTGTAAAATGCTACATTATCATATGGTTATACACTCTTCAGCAACAAGGGTGAATCTCAAAAGTACTACACAAAAGAAGCCAAATGCAGAAGCCACATTATAGAATTCTATTTATATGAGTGTTAGGGAATAGGCAAGGCTCGTTGTGATAGACATCAGAACAGCAGTTGCCTCTTACTGGGGATAGCTGGAAAGAGCCAAGAGGGAATCTCCTTCTTCCCTATATCTTGTTTAAGTTGATAATTAAAAAAGCACACATTTGTCAAAATTCATCAAACTCATCAAAATTCACTCTGTGGCTATGAGATTCATAAATGGAAAATAATGCATCAAACTGCATACTTAAAATCTGTATTTTTTTACTATAAATTATGTCTACATGTAAAAGAATAAAGAGTTCCTTTGTAGAAAGAAACTGTACTGTTGTTTCTAATTACTCAGTATTGTGAGGACAGATCTGTCCTCAACCCTTCCCTTTTTATGAGTATGTGCCATTGTGTGAGAGCACAGGTCTAAGTCAGACCACCTGGGCTGGTATCTTGTCTGCCACTGACTCCTGGGGACTTGGCTTAAATTACTAAATTTCCCTGTGCTGCTGTTTTCTCAGTGGTAAAATGGGGACAATGGTTCCTTAGAGGTGAGATTAGAGTTAGGGTATGTGTACCCTTGCTACAGAGCCTCTATATAGTAAGGGCTTAATAAGCATTGAGTTGTATTATTACTTTTATAGCTTAAACTATAAATTTTATATATATATACAGAGAGAGAGAGAAAGATGCCTTAAAGGGGTGGCAGAGTCCTGCATCATGGAAATTTTGTTGTCTTGAGTCAAAAACCTGAGCAGCTCAGAGAGCACTGACTGGAAAATGGTGAGCCGTGAAAGAGACTGTCACCTCCCATTGTCTACTCCATTGGAGAATAACAGAAACTCCCAGTGGCAGCTCAACACTCTAGCTAAAGACCACACCCAGGAACCAAGGGACTTTGGAAAGGCATTAAACAGCAAATGCACATTGATAGGTTACTCGTATTTTATTGTGAAACTCAAATTGTGTGTAAAAAAACCCCTACCAATCACCAACATTAGATTCTCGAACCAGATGAGGGAACAGATCCATTCCTGGTGGTGTGCTGGGACTGCTTGCTGTCACCCCAGATGCTGCCTGGGAAGTGCTGCCTTCGTAGAGGGAGGTTCCCCTTCGTGGGTGCTGTGAGGCATGAAAGTCTTTGGCTGTCTCAGGCTCCCATCCACATGCTCAGTCTTCAGCCCTCACTTCAGCTGGAGACAGCTTAGAAATGGGGACACTGTGAAGGTCATTGACCAGCAAATGGTGGAACTAGGCTTGTGCCCAGGCCATCCTATGGGCTAGGGGATGGTGCTTTATGACACCCTGCACACAAACAGGAACAGACAAATAATGGCAGAGATAGCTCAGCAACACAGTTTAATATTGCCCATTGTTTCCGGGAAAAAGGCCCTTGTCAAGTAAACTTTTTGTAAGAATCTGCAACATTTGTTGTCAAATGAAAGCATGCAGAAAGCCAAGCAGAAGAATCCAGTAAATGCTTCTGATTTAAGATGTAACTGCTAAAAATTCCTTCTCATCAAGGAAAGGTTTGGGGAGTCTTTTAACATCTCCTGTGTTCCTCCTTCAGGAAGTTAAGGCCACAAAATAAGGGGTCAGGGAATTTTCACTTAGATCTTACAGTA
Source organism: Galago senegalensis (assembly GCA_963575145.1). Classification (NCBI taxonomy): domain Eukaryota; kingdom Metazoa; phylum Chordata; class Mammalia; order Primates; family Galagidae; genus Galago; species Galago senegalensis. The sequence continues at coordinate 22,726 of CAUYTI010163185.1, forward strand.
ATTACCCGACCCCTGGGTATAGAAGCTAATGAAGTGGGGACATAGAAAAAAAGTGTAAATCCCAGCACAGAGATTAAATGGTGTGACCACTTGTCTACTCTTCTGTAGTAGTTTTTTTTGAGAGTCTTACTGTGTTGCCCTCTATAGAGTACTGTAACATCACAGATCACAGCAACCTCAAACTCCTAGGCTTAAGTGATTCTCTTGCCTCAGCCTCCCGAGTAGCTGGGGCTATAGGTGTCTGCCACGATGCCTGGCTGTTTTTTGTTGCAGTTGTCATTTTTGTTTAGCCTGGCTGGGCTGGATTTGAACCTGCCAGCCTCGGTGTATGTGACTGGCACCATAACCACTGTGCTATGGGCGCCGAGCTGCTTTAGTATTTTTTAAAGTTTTTAAACCATGCTATTAACTAAAAACTCTACACCTGGCTAATTTCTATTGATCAAAACCAAACTATGCTGGGGAGTTAGAACATAGAGACCTGGGAGCTACAATCCCCTTGTGTCCGTGATGTCCTCACAGAGATGAGAGCTGGGAAGCACTATGGAACCACACTAACAACCTCAAGACCAGCCAGCAACTTTTCCCCAGGGTTTATTGAGAAACATGCTTTGTTTTTCCTGTAAAACCCCCTCCTTTTATTTTCCTTGCAAAGGGCAACAAGTGAAGAATGGGTTATAAAGGGTAGAAATAGGGGTAGCTGCTATTCTAGTGAAGTTAGCTATCACATCCTTTCTGAAACTTTGGCAGGCCAGTAAAATTGTCTTTTAAAACAGAGTGTGTAACAACATGACATTAAAAAGTTATTCTCAAATATGACAAAATATAAATATTAAAATGAAGCCCCCCAATGGAATATGAAAATCTTTACAAAAAATAGTTTATTGCACAAAATTTAAGGAATTCCCAAGCACACTTAAGTTTATAAAAAAAAAAACAACATGCTTTTTAAAGTTACAATTTGTCATACATGGTGACACCTTTCCCCTGAATGCCACAACTTGAGGATTCTTTTGTGAGGAAATTTTTAATAGAAATGAATAACCTAAAACCATTGAATTTTCTAGACCCTCTCACATTACCCTCAAGGATCCTATTATAACCTGAGACCACCACATGAGGAAGATTCACTTGTTAGAAGACTCAAAATGTCTCACATCACAGCATTGTTTGTGACACAATGGAGTCCTTGAAAGGAAGGCTCCATTTCTCTTTCACTCTTAAAACGTGAAATGTATGCTGGTCCCTTTCACTCATAGAATCTTTTTTTTTTTTGGCTGGGGCTAGGTTTGAACCTGCCCCTCTGGCATATGGGGCTGGCGCCTTACTCCTTTGAGCCACAGGCACTGCCCCCCACTCATAGAATCTTTACACGTGACATTTTAATTTCTGTTAAAAAACGTCTTGAAATTAGGAATATACCTTGTGGTGACTCTGTAAGCCCTCAGCTTTTGCAGTGTCCTCATACGAAGGAAAGTAAGTTTTCAAACTGAGGATAAATTTACTGCAAACTTCCTGAGGCAGCGCACCTTCAAGGCCTATCTTGGTGGGTACCATTCCCAGGAGCCAGGCTGAGGGGATTCAGATTCATATCCTATCAAAAACATTGTGTCATAACATACTCCAAAGAGTAAGACCAAGGTGTATGAGTTGATAAGGTCCGTGGCATCTGACATGCACCATGGAAAAATCAATGAAAATCACACTGCAATAAGTTTTTTTTGGAACATAAGAAAAACAGATTTAAAAAAAAAACAACCCCCAAACAGATAATGACATGAAGTGCCCAAGCCAAAATTCCCTGCAGTGGGACATGACACAGTGTGGGGATGGGTCACATGCACAGACACAATGCAGTGGTGACCCTGTTTTATAAAGTAATGCTCCAGACTTGACTACTGTGTTCCAAGAGTATATTCCACAAGAACAATTCAAACTTCATTCACTGAAGAATCTAGCTCTAGGAGGTAGGAGAACCAGGAGAATCCCTTAGAGACAAAAAAAGTGGGCAATTTTAAAATCCAACTCCCTCTTTAAGGTAACTACTTAAGGAAGCCCAAAGGCAGTGTTAACTTGAACACAAGAGGCCTCAGCCCCAGTGCCACAGACATGTGCAAAAATGCAGGAGCAAACAGAGGCTCACACTGCAGGTGGGAAACAGAAACAGGTAGCGAACAGAGACAGGTAGGCCCTTCTGGACCCCAGTGACAAACTGGCCCACGGAGACACAGAAAACCAAGAGAGGTGCTGATTCACAGGGTATGCACACACACACTTTCAGGCACACACACATACACGTGTACACACACAAGCATACATGTACACAGGTGTGTGCACACGCAGGACAGCTAACCGGAGGAAAAGGCCTGAGGAACAGAGATCTGCTTTCACTTGATGAATATATTCAAAATTAGTTTATCCAAGAGAAAAAAAACTACACCATGAACATCACCCCCATGAAGACCTTTTATATGCAAAGAGAAAGCAGCTCTGCCACAGAATGAGTCTGAGGTGTTATTTCTTTGTTTTAAAATTAAGACAGGATAATACAGCCAAAATAAATAAGAATGTATGTTAGCGTTTCTTTTTCTAATGGTACAAAACAATTTAGTCAAAAACAATTTCTAACTTAAAAAGCTAGAGATGTTTATAATGAAATTTTCAAGTATTATTTCAAAATTAACCCTGTACAAATGATATACGTATTTTAGAAGTTCAAATACTTGCTATGGAATATTTTTAAAACCCTAAACATCTTTGTGGTTAATGTCACCTTAACCTTGTCCATTAACTTTCTAATAGTATATTACAAGAGAATACAAACTGCTTCTCCACAGAGCAGATGCAGCACATCTGGAGTGGCCAGTGACACTCAGAAGGGCCATGTGGACCCTGTGTCTCTTTCTTGCTCTCCCCCTAACATACAGGAATAAATATTATTTCAGATTTCCTTAGTAAACCAGTCAATGAAACATGAATCTCACACACTTAAGAGGCACCTGCTCCAAGGCACCTCCAGGGAGCACAGTCGCCTTCCCTGGGTTGCTGCTGGCCTGGCTCTTCTGCAAACCACCTCTGTGCTCCAGTGATGCCACCGTAACCACAGAGGATCTAGGATTTGATGACACCATAAAAGCATTCGGACAGGCCCTGGGGAAGATTTCACTGGGGCACAAAAGCATGAGCCCTGGAGAATGGCTTATTACTGTCTTACACGCTGTAAATTGTTTAGGTTCAAGTGGAAACCACAGAAAACCCTGCAGGCAGCCTCTGGCCTACTTTCCCTTCCTCCTCTGCCTTCTCTTCCACTCTGGCCTCTCCTTGCATGCCCTAAAAGTCAGGTCTGCATGTGGAGACCTCAGTGTCCCTGTGCCTCTTGGTAGCCATCAGGCCTAATTGAAGGTTGACTGGCTCCTGCCTGGTGGTCTGCCAAGAAGAGACTGGGCTGGAAGGAAAGACCCTCTAGAAATAAAGTAAAGCAAAGGAACAAAGAACCCTTTTTGTATTAGAATATTTGGTTTCAGAAGGTAAATAATTACATTTCTTAAAATACAGTTTTCTGACTGACATTGCTAAATCCTACATGAACATCATTTCCTTACAACAAATTTTCAAATGGCAATCGATAAAAAGACAAATAGGTCATTCTTAAATATGTGAGCATATACTTCTTAAAGATTAGATTACAAATTTCAGTATTTATATACATATCCTATGGTGGGATGGTTATTGAAAAAAATAATAAAAAGCCAAAAGTGCAAATAAAATTTAAATAAAATTTTGTTTCTGTAGGAAAGTAAAACTCTACTGAATGGAGCAGGAATGTGAGCTATACCCCACTGGCTGTCCATCATGTCCACTGCTGCTGCCACAGATTTTGTCTTACATTTTCTACCAGTAACTGGCTGCTGTCACTTAGAAGATGCTGCCTTCTGCAAATAACCCTTCAGAGACAATCAAAATTTCCTTACCAAGATCTGAACTAGGTTTCTAAGATTTGGTCGTTTCATGGGAAAAGTTAATTGTGATCTTCAAATGACTATTTCTCTAATCCTTGGCTCTCATTCTGTTATTTTACTCCTTGTTAAAGGCAAAAGCAAAACTTAAATTTCATTTCTTAGAAAAACATAGAACACAGAATCAAATAAATAACATTGGTAAAGGAATATTCCTTCACACAGGTACACACTTGGAGGTGAGGCTGCAGCCATCACTGTCCTGGTCCTTCTTTGGAAGCCCTGCTCTGACTATGTTTCTGCATGTCACCCTTGGGGTTGGCATGGTCCCCCAGAAGGGTAGGGCCAGCAGTGGCTAGGTCTAAGAGGTGGCCTTCTCCCTGGGTCCAGGAGGACAGGGACTCATGCACGGTGATGGTATGCTGCTCCATTTGGCGCTGCAGGCTGTCCATCTCCTGCCTGGGAAACAAAAAAAAGACAAAGACCCAGGTCACACAAGAGCCACACAGAACCAGTTATCCACAGACTCATCCATGACAAGCTTGTGCTAGACAGCAGTTTTTTGCTTGCTAGCATTTGAGTTGGTCCCTAGTACCTTCAAAAAGAACTGAGGTCACAGGGCTTGAGGTTTTCTTGGCATTTTTCTCAATACTGTGCAGAGGCCAATAGACATTTGCCTCAGGGTTCTGGTCCCATGGGAATGTGGCAAAGACTCTGGGTTGCTATGGGGAGAAGCTATGTCTGAGCCAGGCACGGTGGCTCATGCCTGTAAATCCTAAAACTCTGAGAGGCCAAGATGGGTGAATTGCTAGAGCTCAGGAGTTAAAAGACCAGCCTGAGTGAGAATGAAAAATTTTAATTTTCTCTTTATTAAAAATAGAACTAGCTGGGCATGGTGGCACATGCCTGTAGTCCCAGCTACTCAGGAGGCTGGGGCAAGCGGACTGCTTAATCCCAGAATTTTGAGGTTGCTGGGAGCTACAATGACACCCTGGCCCTCTACCCCAGATGACAAAACTGAGACTTGGTCTCAAAAAAAAAAAAAAATATATATATATGCTTTCTCTGAGGGCACTTTCACACATAACTTCCACTTCCTGGTATTCGCCAATGGAGGGCCACACCTAAGAAGCACGAGCCTCTTCCGCAGACCCTGAGTTAGGAGGCTGAAGGGTGTGCAGTGCCTGCTTTTTAACTTCTAGGGGTTTATCAGGGCAGGTTGACTCCAGGCAGTTTTCACCTTATAGTATGAAGCCAGAGGCCACATGTGTATGAATAACCCCGCTTCATATAAACTGCTCAAACTCTGCTGGCAACAGGAGAGACCCCTCCAAGTTAAATACACTATTAACTTTTAAAGAAGTGGAACACAGAGTAGGCATACTTGAGCTGCTGGAGACAGGTGTTGAGGTTCTTGAGGGGTTCCTTGCTCACGGCAGGTGGGGGTCGCAGCAGCTCCTCTAGCAGCGAGGCAGGAACAGGGCAGTCAGGGATCTTGATGGGTGTGGCAGGGCTGGAAGGGCTAGCCTCGCTTTTCAGCTCCTTTCTCTGCTTTCAAAAGCACATCGTTAACCTTCCTGTCATCCCTCCTCTAGTCAGTCTCCCTAGCAGAATATGCAGTAGATGGATCTCCCTGGCTCCAATATGGGGCCTCTGGGTAAGCAGATGGGCCACCCTGTTTGCTATTATATCAACTCACAGGGTTCAAGAAATGCTGGTTGGATAAATAACCTTACTCCTAACACAAAACAAAGCACAAATAACCTAAGTTCTGGATCCCCAAGAGGATGAAGCTCAATCCTAAACTAGCACCCTCATATTGGAGTTTTCCAGAAGAGGTCTGTGGTCTTGACTTTGAATTTCCCTAAGAAATTACATAACTTTTCCAATATATCTAAGTCCCCTGACTTAAAACTTTTTCACAGATAGGCAAATGATGCTAATAAACCATTCTCTCATTTGGCTCATAAAGTCAAATACTATAGGAATTTGTGAAAAACAGCATTCTTTTGGAAAAGTCACCAAAATAAAATGACTTGGCCTATTGTGGAAGCAGATATTCTATTGTCATTTGCATAGGGTTGGCTAAATATATTTGCTTACGTATGAATGTCTGAATAACTAGACACCTCCTATCCAATCAAACCTATGACAGACATCAGTCAATCCAAAAAGGACGTAAGGCTGCATACCGTCCTGGCTGCACCACGGCGGAGGTCCAGCTTGAGCTGCTGGTTCTGCTGAAGCAGAGTCTTCATGTTGTTCTTCAGTTCTGACACTTTGGCTTGAAGCATAAATTTATCCTTCTGGGTCATGGCCAGATCTTCCTGTGCCATCTCTAACTCAGACTTGAGACTCTAAGGAATAAAGTGAAGTCAGAATACTCTACTAAGATCACATTTTGCATGTCATGATTCTAAGGGACTAAAAATATAGCAATGGGTTTGGCGCCTGCACCTCAAGCAGCCAGGGCACCAGCCACATACGGGTTCGAATCCAGGCGGGGCCCACCAAACAACGACAACTATAACCAAAAAATAGCCAGGTGCTGTGGCAGATGCCTGTTGTCCCAGCTACTTGGGAGGCTGAGGCAAGAGAATTGCTTAAGCCTAAAAGTTGGAGGTTGCTGTGAGCTGTGATGCTACAGCACTCTAACCAGGGTGACAGCTTGAGACTCTGTCTCAATAAATAAATAAGTAAATTAAATAAAAATATAGTACTGAATTTTTTAGAGGATTTAGTATATAATGTTTCCACCTCAGCACAATTTCCTCTCCATTTGTCTAGGTTGTGAAGGGTCCAATCACAATCTCATTCTCAACATTCTTACCCCATATTCCAGACTCTGACAAGAAAACCAGCAATATCCCCATGGCTGTATTTTGCCAATAAACCCCAAGAATCTCTTGTAAATTCCAAGGTGAAAGCTAGGTGCAGTGGCTCAGAATGCTGTAATCCTAGCATTCTGGAAGGCCAAGGTGGGTGACTTGCTTAAGCTTAGGAGTTCAAGACCACTCTCAACAAGAGACCCCATTTCTACTAAAAACAGAAAAACTAGCTGGGTGTGGTGGCACACACCCAGAGTCCCAGCTACTTGGGGAAGCTGAGGCAAGAGGATCACTTGAGCCCAAAAGTTTGAGGTTGCTGTGAGCTATGATGATACCATTGCACTACTCTATACTGGTGACAGAGTAAGACTCTGTCTCAAAAAAAAAAAATACTATAAATCCAAGATTGGCTACTAGAATAAGCCTAACCCTTCCTAAATAATATAGGTTAAGTATCCCTTATCCAAAATGTGTGGGGCCAGAAGTGTTTTGAGCGTCATGCCTATACTCAAAGTTTTGGATTTCATATTTTTGGAAGAGGGATACTCAACACATATTATCAATTTGCACTGTGACTCAAGTCACTTGCCTACAAGCCGTGTTCTGGATCGTTTACACATGCAGCCAAGACTTTATACATCAAGCTCTGCAGAGAAGCTGATCACAAATTGGCAACCTTTTCATACACACCGTCCTATTTCCTGGCCCAAGGGAGACATGTTTCCAGTACATTTCATACCACTCAGCTGCAGGGTTGAGCTGGCTGGGGTTTCAGCCCTGCTCCTTCCAGCTGTGTGACTACATGGAGCTTCCTGAAACAGTGACATCTTCAAAACCACATGGTGAGAGTACCCAACCTGACAAGGGCTTCATGCCATGTTTGCGCCCTGCCTAGCATGCAGTCAGCACCAGTGCCTTGGCATCAGTGCTCTGCGAGCCCTGTAGGACAGGCACCTGCAACATCTGCTGTGTTCCTTCCAGCTCCTTCTGGCCCTGCTGTCCAGTTAAGTCCAGCTGCTGCTTCAAGGACTGGATTTCTCTCTCTCTTTGATCCACCTCCCATTTGAGATTTTCCACCTAAAGGGGGAAAGGTTACATGACCAAAAGAATTTTAAACTGACTTTCTTGCACTGGAAATTTGCTCTAACTGTATTTCTCCTTATTTTTTTAATACCACATTAGGAGAAAAAAAATATTCCTCTCCAAGCAAACAGGGAATGAAGTTATCCTGAGTGCTGCTCACAGAGTCCAGCTCTGTGAGCCAGGTTAACTGGGGTCATGAGGCCACCTGGCACATTACCTCTTGATTTCCCAGGGGCTGTGTGCTCAGCTGCTCATCCAGCTGCTTCTGTAGGAGCTGCAGCTGTGTCCTGGCCTCAGCCAGCTCCACTTGGAATTGCGCCACTTCCTGGGAATGTCTCCCCTCCTGAAACCTAGCATAAAAAACAAGAAAGGATGGAATTACCACCTTTGTCCTTGCACCCCCACCCCCCCAAAAATGCTGCCTGTGTGAGTGTGTCCATCCTGGAAGACCTTGCTGTACACCCAGTGCTGGGCCTGCTCTAGTAGGTTTGGGAAGTGCTATCTTGCTCTGCTCACACAGTTCTCAGCCTACAGCAAGTAACAGTATCTACATGCGTGCACCCCTGACTGGTGCCTTCAAGTTTGACTGATGCTGCAGGAGTGAGGACATGGCTCTGGGCTCAGTGTGCACAGTGGCACTCCTATTTGGGGGTATGGATACAAGCAGGAAGTGGGCATAGCCTTCTGGAGGTTTGCCTCTAAAATTCTTTGCAATCTACTAGAAAAGAAGCACCCTCGCCATGCTGAATATGCTGAACCACTGTGCACCCCACAAGGATATGCTGTGCCTGAGAAGGCAAGGCCCCCGGACCAGCTCTGCATAGGCTTGCACTCACCTGAGGCTGTCAGCCTCAGCCTGCAGTTTCTGCACCAGGTGCTCCTTAGCCTGCAACTCATTCTTCACCTCACTTAGCTCCAAGGTGGCTGCCTTGAAGTGGCGGCGGTTATGACCAGCTTCTACCCTGGCAGCAGTCACCTAGGAGAAAAGAAGCCACATTATTTGTGTGCATTGCACCCAATATGGTGCTTACATCCCTGTGGTGGGAAGCCCTTCTTGACAAGTGTCCCAGCTGCACTTGAGTATCAAGCTCCTCATAAAGAGTATAGCACCTGACAACAGTACACAGTAAATACACTCTGTGGCTACTAGTCTCTGTTGAATAAGCAAATTTATTCAAGATTTCTTGGTCTAAATAGTTTGTATATTCTTCTTTAAGTTTACCTGCATGTTTCTGGTTAAATGTATCTACAGCTCAAGGACTCTGAGAGGAAGTTACTTTTCCAACCTACCATCCAGCTGTGATAAAGCTGTTGATTCTTACCCATTTGTGATGTACAGTATTTGCTGTGTATCGTGCACGCTAGTGTATCATGTGCATTCAAGTTTTTGGCCCAAACTTTTAGAAAAATGTCCCTCAAGAAAGTGGCCAGCACTGGGCAGCGCCTGTGGCTCAGTGAGTAGGGCACCAACCCCATATACTGAGGGTGGCAGGTTCGAACTCAGCCCCGACCAAAATGCAACAAAAAAAAAAGAGAAAGGAATAAAGTGGCCAGCTCTTGGCTAGGAAAGACATATTTGGGGAGGGCTGTGGTTCCTTGGTAAATGTACAGATCACAATGCCCTCTGACAGTTGCCTGTTGTATGAAGGCTTCCCCCTCTGTTCAGCCCTTCCCTCCCTTGTCAAGTTGGAGGCTGCAGCTGAGATGGCCACGCATGTGGCTGGCAGAGTGAGAGCTTTTGAGGCCACTCAGCCAAAGGGTAGCCATGTGGGTCCTCAGGGCTGCATGAGGCTCTTGGTCCCTTCACAGAGCCCACCTCACCAGCCCACTACCACCCCCTCCTCTAGTCATGGCACTGGGCAGAGGCTGCTCTTGCCTGCTCCCAAGAGATCCTAGATTTTCCCAAACTAGAACCTCACATGCCTGATGGGCTCAGGCTGGAGGGTGCTGCAGCCTTGGGAAACCTAGTGGGCTCCCCTGCTCCTGAGCTGTACTATCTGTGTTTAACATTTTTTACACTTGGGCAAAAAAGTGCACATTATACATGGCAAAATATAGTAACCAGCTTACTTTCTGGAATTTTACAGCTTTTCATAATTAACAATAGATTGTCTCAAGGTTTCCATGAAGATAAGCAAATTCTCAGAGTGTAACAAAAACCAAAAATTTCCATTTTCTAATAGTTCACTTTTCATGTCTAACTGCACTATCAAGTACTTTCTTTACAAACAAAGTTTAAGGCCAGGCACAGTGGCTTACGCCTGTAATCCTAGCATTCTGGGAGGCTGAGACGGGTGGACTGCCTGAACTCACAGGTTTGAGACCAGTTGGAACAAGAGTGAGACCCTGTCTTCAAAAATAGCCAGGCATTGTGGCAGGTACCTGTAGTCTCAGCTACTTAGGAAGCTAAGGCAAGAGAATCATTTGAGCCCAAGAGTTTGAGGTTACTGTGACCTGTGATGCCATGGCATTCTACAGAGGGCAACAAAGTGAGACACTGTCTCAATAAATAAATAAAATAAAATAAAAACAAAGGCTCGGTGCCTGTGGCTCAAGTGGCTAAGGTGCCAGCCATGTACACCCAAGGTGGTGGGTTCAAATCCAGCCTGGGCCCGCCAAACAACAATGACGGCTGCGACCAAAGAATAGTCAGGCGTTGTGGCAGGTGCCTGTGTTCCCAGCTACTTGGGAGGCTGAGGCAGTAGACTCACTTAAGCCCAGGAGTTGGAGGTTGCTGTGAGCTGTGATGCCATGGCACTCTACCCAGGGGGAAAGCTTGAGGCTCTGTCTCAAAAAAATAAAAAAATAAATAAATAAAAACAAAGTTTGAGGCTGAGCATGGTGGCTCACACCCATAATCCAAGCACTTTGGGAGGGCAGGAAGATACCCTAGCCCAGGAATTTAAGAAAAGCCTTAACAACATAGCAAGACCTCATCTCAGCAAATAATAAAAAAATTTAGCCAGGTATGGTGGTTTACACCTGTAGTCCCAACTACTCAGGACGCCAGTGTAGGAGGATTGATTGAGCCCAGGAGGTTGAGGCTGCAAAGCCATGATCATACCACTGTACTCCAGCCTAGGCATTAGAACAAGACCCTGACTCTAAAAAAATAAAATATTCTTGCCACGGCTTGGCACCTATACCTCAGCAGCTAGGGCACCAGCCACATACACTGGAGCTGGTGGGTTTGAACCCAGCCTGGACCTGCCAAACAATGACAACTACAACCAAAAAATAGCCGGGTGTTGTGGTAGGCACCTGTAGTCCCAGCTACTCGGGAGGCTGAGGCAAGAGAATCACTTAAGCCCAAGAGTTTGAAGTTGCTGTGAGTTGTGCTGACACAGCACTCTACCCAGGGCAACATAGTTGAGACTCAGTCTCAAGAAAAAAAAAATTCTTGCCACATCTTAGAACTCTTTTTTTAAAGAAGTTTTACTGTCTACCCCAAGAAATCAAGAACTTTTGGCTTTTTACGTCTGTTACATTGCAAGTAAGTTTTAAAGAATATGGCAAAAGCCAGGTCATAGGAACTAAAAAAATCTTTATTCTTAGGTTAAAAATTCTAAATTGTCAAAGTAATTACAACTTACAAAGTAATTCAACCAGACTTTAAAGGAAAAGTGATGTGTCCTTTCCTACTTTTCCAGAGATAATCACAATTATTCATGTTCCTTCTAGAAATTTTCTATGTATACATGAGCATCAAAATACACATGATTAAAAAAATATATACACATGAGCATACGTACACCACGCCCCATGCAAGCACACATACCTCATGTGCACACACACAGCAAATGTGTTCTGAGTATCTGCTCTGTAGTAGGCACTGGGGATATAACCAGGGAGTTCATGTTCTAACAGAGGAGTAAATTCTGGCAGGCAGGGCATTGGCACATAGGAACAACTTGCCTGGCACCTAAATAAACTCCTGAAGCATGGAAGGGAGCCAGCCATGAAAAGAGGCCCCTATACAGAAAAGAATCACACAATAATCTTTCTCACCTGCTTGATTTAACATAAATGGGATTAAACAGTATGCTAAGTTTGCTTTCTTAAGGTAACACTATATACAGAACACCTTTTACCAGCAAAACATAAACAGACACGTGAACACGTCATGTGTCCGCCCCTGGCCCTCATGGCTACATCTCAATTCTTCTGATGTCAACTGCAGACTAGTGTAGAGAGCTCTGCAACCCACCCCTGACCAACAATGGCAGTGTAGATACATCTATTCGTAAATTTCTGAAAGGGAAGCTCACATGTGAAGGGTACTCATCTAAGATGTTAGGTACTAAGACATCTTCCACAAGGCTCTGTGAGGTTCCAACTTAAAAAACAAAAACAAAATGAAATGGCCAAAAGGCGGCACATACCTGTTCCTTGAGGCTGCTGACTTTCACCTTTTCTTTCTCTAGTGAGGCTTGCAAGACCTGCACAAGCTGCTTCATCTGGCGATCTTCCTTTTCTTTGTGCTGCAAAACTGCCTGGACCTAGATGTAATTGCAAAAAAATAAATAAGGAGGGACATCTAATTCCAAACACTTGAAGAAATTGTGAAAAAGCAACCAGTGCCAAGCAGGAGGTACAGCAGAATAGGGCACATGTTACCTCACATCAGATTAGGGCACAAGTTAGAGAAAAGGAGAAAAAATTCTCTCTCTTAAGAACAACATTCCCAAACCAGAAACATAAGGTAGCAGTACAATCACAGGGTCATATTCAAGAATCTGGCTAGAATCAAGCTATGTATGTAAAATCTCAGGTGCCTTCAAGGCTAGGCAAGCAATGCAGGTGGGTGAAGCAGCCAGGTTCACAAAGAATGGGGCCATGGGAGCTGGGAAAACAGAAGTCTTCATACTCTCTGAGGGCTGGCATCTCCATCTGGCCATTGTGACAATTTTCCCCCATGGAAAGGCTGCAGAGCCTATGGAACTGGGTAAGACTAGCTGTGGTATGAAATCATTTTGAGACTTTCAGATAAGGGTCCCCTACAGGTGACATCACTGCCTAGAACTGAAAGTCATCCCCACCTGCACCGCAAGTGCACCCATTCCAAGGGAAGGGAAGAACTCAGTACATGCGCTCCACCACAAATACACGGCCAAGTACTCAGTATTTGCACTTGAAGGCGAGGGGACATGGGCTCTGAGTTTGTCTGCTCATCACTAAGGTGGGCAGGGTGTACTTTCCTTGAGGTGCTTATGAGGAATTGACACAGATGATTAAACCCAGGAAGGAATTTAGAGTGCCATCTGGCCTCCCAAGCTTCTGGTGATAAGTCTGAGTACCTGCAGATTGAACTGGACCAGGTCTGCCTCCCTCTTGGCCAGAGCTCTTTCTAAGATGCTGTTGTGCTCCCGCAGAGCTGCGTTAGATTGTCCAAGGCCCATAAGTTTCCCCTTCTCATGTTCTAGTTCAAGAGCCAACTTCTCGTTGGACTCTTCCAGGTACTTGACCCTTCTCCTGAAGCCTCTGGATTCCTGGAGCTGAAACACAGAGCAGCTGTGGATGTGGAGATGCCACAACCCAGAAACAGTGAGCAGCAGCTGACTACCAAGTGACATGAACACTTTGGGAGACAAAGTACTCAAGCACAAGCCATCCTTGCTTCGTAGCCTGACAGCCATGGCTCCCCTTACCCTTGCCATCCTCTTCATGGTCAACAGCCCCACCTTCTCCTGGACCATATGCTTCTGGAGAAGTGTGTCCAAGGATCTAGCCCTGGCCCTGGTTAAGTACTCATTGGGGCAGGCACAGAGCTGAAGACAGGACAGAGATGACTGGACAGCACTTGCAGCCCCAGGCTGACTGAGCCCTGGAAACTCTGCTGCAGATCAGGTGGACAGGCAGACCAGGTTGGTGGTGAGAGCTCTCAGTATCAGCAGAGCCCAAGGCAAAGCAAACAATAACGGTCTCTAAACCTGGGAATTTTGTGGAATTCTTTCCTTTTTTTTTGGAGATAGAGTCTCACTCTGTTGCTCTGGCGTTGAGTGCTGTAGCATCACAGCTCATAGCAACCTCAAACTCTCAGGCTTAAGCCATCCTCTTATCTCAGCCTCCCAAGTAGCTGGGACTACAGGTGCCTGCCATTAACACCTAGCTAGTTTTTCTTTTTTTTTTTTTTTTGTGACAGAGCCTTAAGCTGTCACCCTGGGTAGAATGCCATGGCATCACAGCTCACAGCAGCCTACAATTCTCAAGTGATTTTCCTGCCTCTGCCTCCCAAGTAGCTGGGACTATAGGCGCCTGCCACAATGCCTGGCTATCTCTTGGTTGCAGTTGTCATTGTTGTTTGGCGGGCCCAGGCTGGATTTGAACCTGCCAGCTCAGGTGTATGTGGCTGGCGCCTTAGCCACTTGAGCCATAGGCACTGAGCCTAGTTTTTCTATTTTTAGTAGAGACAGGTCCTTGCTTTGCTCAGGTTGGTCTCCAACTCCTGAGCTCAGGTGATCCTCCCAGATTGCTAGGATTACAAACATAAGCCACCGCACCTAGCCTCCCACAGAGTTCTTTTCAAGATCTGAGCTGGGTTTTTTATTTGGAACCAGAGCATTCTGAGAGAAGTGTCCATGATGAATCCCAACGACCACGCTACTGCAGAGGCTATGAACATAGCTCTCCTTCCTAGAGGCTGGGTCAGAGCCTGCTCCAACACAAAAGGGAGATGGCAAGGCTCTGTGGCTCCTTGGGGCCCAGACTCATGGTGACCTCACCTCATCTTCTAGCTCTAGCACCTTCTCCTGGGCCTCCTCCAGTTCCTGGCCAGTTGCTGCAATGACCTCCTGCAGCTCCTTCTCCAGCAGCACCTTGCTATGGCTGACGCTCTGAAGCTCCACCTCCAGGGCCTGGATCCTTTCCTAAGAGCCAAAAAGACATGCGTTTAGTCATTGGCATAGGCCCTCATTTTCCTTACCTCCCACAACGCCTATAGTGTGAAGCTGCAGCTACATAGGCCTGACCACTGAGGTACCAGCAGCTGTCTGAACACACACTCAGTTAACCAACCACAGCATGCATGTACTAATGGCATGCAAATTCATTTTAGAGCAAACACAGGCACTACATGAAAATCATGTGCTCACACATGTAGTCACACACATGTACCACATGCATGTATGTGTGCTCCCATGTACACTCACACATACACCTTCTTCTGCCTTGATGGTGTCAGGCCCCATTCCAAGTCCTTTCCCAGTGTCCCCTAACTTAATCATCTTTTGAGGAGATTGTCTACCTCATGTTGTCCTCATTTTACCGAGGACACAACTAAGCCACGTGCTCAGTCACCGTCTTACAAGTGGTGAGGCCTGATAAACCTGACACCAGTCCTGAGGCCTTGCTGCCCTGCAGCTGCTGTGAGGCCCATGGAGCACTCAGCCCCAACCACCACTGTCCAAAAGGCAAAACAGCAACTAATACACATCTTAAAGCAAAAGGAAAACAGCAGTTGAAAATCCCCCCAATGTTTTATAAAGTAACCAGGTGAGAGGGAGCATTTAATTTCTTTGACAAGAAAATCTCATGATACAGTTAGTCATTTCATACCCATAAATTTGTAAGTGGACAGGAAACAAAAATAAACTTCAAGTAAGAAACACTAAGATATCAGTTAATAACACGAATTGGAGAATAATAAATAAAATCTGAATGAATTCACTCAGGAATAATTTTACACTGACTAGGAAAAGTGAGAGAAAATCCAAAACCACACTCTACAGAACCAGCCCACCTCTCACAGCCCTGCACAGAGATCCCCTCTGCCAAAGGCACTTCCCTAATATGCTGGACCACTACCGGTGCCACCTACTCCCATAGCTTCCCAGACTCTACAGCACAATGAACCTGACCTCACACTCACACTCCAGCTCTCAGCAGGTGCGTGCTCACTGATCTCCTTCAGGTACATCAACACCTCCTAGAGACATGAGAAAGCCCAGGTGTGCACCCGCCCCTGCCTCTCAACAAGGGGCTGAATTCTTCTGAGCCAAGGAGGTCCCACAGTGAAAATAAGGTAACCTCCACAGACTGCCTGTGGTTTGTGGGAGTTTTATGGAATAATACAAATGGTCACTAAAGGTCCCTGGCACGCATCAATACTGAGAAGTTATTTGCTTTTTTGATACAGTCTCACTCTGTTGCTCTGGGTAGAGTGCTATGGCATCACAGCTCACAGAAACCTCAAGTTCCTAGGCTCAATCCTCTTGACTCAGTCTCCCAAGTAGCTGGGACTACAGGTGCCAGCCATGATGACTGGTTAGTTTTTCTATTTTTAGTAGAGACAAGGCCTCACTCTTGCTTAACCTGGTCTGTATCTCAGGAGCTCAACTGATCTACCCACCTTGGCCTCCCAGAGTGCTAGGATTATAGGCTTGAGACACCACACTTAACTCTGAGTAGTATTTTAAGAAAATGCATCTTAGACTTGGCGCCCATAGCTCAATGAGTAGGGTGCCAGCCACATACACCAAGGTTGGTCAGTTTCAGCCCAGTCTGGGCGTGCTAAACAACAATGACAACTGTAACCAAAAAATAGCTGGGCCATGTGACAGGTGCCTGTAGTCCAACCTACTCAGGAGGCTGAGGCAAGAGAATCACTTAAGCCCAAGAGTTTGAGGTTGCGGTGAGCTGTGACGCCACAGCACTCTACCAAGGATGACATAGTGAGACTCTGTCTCAAATAAAAAAAAAAGAAATGCATCATAGCTAGGCGAAGTGGCTTGCTCCTATAATCCCAGTACTCTGGGAGGCGGAGGCAGGTGGACTGCTTGAGCTCATGAGTTCAACATCAGTGTGAGCAAGAGCGAGAATCCCATCTCTAAAAAAACAGCCAGGCCTTGTTGCAGGCCCCTGTAGAACCAGCTATTCAGGAGACTGAGGCAAGAGGATCTCTTGAGCCCAAGAGTTTGAGGTTGCTGTGAGCTACGACACCATAGCACTCTACCAAAGGCAACAAAGACTCTAAAAAAAAAAAAAAAAAAAGAAAAAAACATTTTTAACCTTGAGTTCTGCACCTTTTGTCTAACCAGGGTTGTCTAACCAGTGTTGTCCAACCTTTTTTCTTTTCTGCCACACTCAGGAGGAATGAATTGTCTTGGGCCACTTGGTAAATACACAAACACTAACAAAAGCTGATGAGCAAAAAAAAAAAAGTCCATGCATACTTTTTGCAGTATCTGACACTACAAATAAGCAAAAATGTCCTCAATCTCCATGTTCATAGGTTGAACAACCCTGAACCCTTCTACAGGGTTTTAGAGGAGAAATGTTAGTGAAACCTCCTTTCTCTACACTGAGAGGCTTAATGACTCTGGCAGGGGACGAGGCAGCGTTTACCTACATGTAGAGCAAGGTCGCTACCACCACTGGTGGTGCCCTGGGCTCTGAGCTGGCTCAGCTCTGCATCAGCAGCCTCCTTGGCAGTGAGGGCCTCCTGCAAGCGGCGGCTGAGGATGCTCACGGCGTTCTCATAGGCTTTGTGCTTGGTCTTCATCTCTTTCTGGGCACTGGTGAGATCTGAACCAAGTTGCTTCATCTTCTGTTTCTGTTCTGTGATGGACCTGGGGTGTCACCAAGGAGAGCAACAGAAGCTCAATTATTCTTTGCTGTTGTTGACTCAGTGTCTGAGACGCAACACCCAGTGGCAGGGGCATCCATTCCAAGAGCACATCCTTGAGGGGTGGTGCAGGAGCTCCAGCCAGGCTTTGTAGGGGCCACCTCCACTCCACCCTATTGGGCTCATGGGTCAGGCTGGCAGCCAGGCATGTGCCTGTCCTGCTGTGGCTGCATGAGGCAGAGGGACAGAGTATGTCAAGTATCCCCACACAGTCAGGCAGGCGCAAGCCCTTAGTGAGTTTTAGCCATTTCCACCCCCACCCCCCAGACCTGCCCATATTCTTGGGACAGTTTTAAATGATCATGTGAAGGCAGTGAAAAGTCTGCTTCTTACAAACAGAAATATTTCTAATGTTCTTGAATATCAGTATTAAATTAAACAGTCAGATTCAACAGTAAATCACCAGATAATCAAAGCAATGCAGTGCAGGATTTGCCACTGGAGTAAAAAGGCCCCACAGGCCACCTGCATGGGCAGGTCCATGTGTACCCTTGCAAACAAGGCATGTGTGCAGGTGAGGCCTGCGTGTTCACGTTTACATGAGCATAAGAGTCTGCTGATGAATATTAAAATGTCCTCCCTGCTGAAGGAGCTGTGTGTGGGGAGGGGGTTGCACAGTGCAGTGTGTGGCACTAAAAGTCGAACAGTAAAAGCAAAAGGGAGTTCTGATTATGGGAGGCTTTGGCAAATCAACCTGTAAACTCTGGGATTATTTTATAGAATAAGCAACTTCCCATTACAAAAAAACAGTCTTACTTTATCACCCTCGGTAGAGTGCTGTGGCGTCACAGCTCATAGCAACCTCCAGCTCCTGGGCTTAGGCGATTCTCTTGCCTCAGCCTCCTGAGTAGCTGCGACTATAGGCAGCCACCAGAACACCTGGCTATTTCTTTGTTGCAGTTTGGCTGGGGCCGGGTTCAAACCCTCCATCCTCAGTATATGGGGCCAGCGCTCTATCCACTGAGGCACAGGTGCCACCTGGAAAATCTATTTTTTACAATTTTTTTGTTTTGTTTTGTTTTAAATTCAGAGGAGGTCTCACTCTGCTGCCCAGGCTACAGTGCACTAGCAATGTGACAGCCTCCAACTCCTTGTTTCAGGTGATCCTCCCATCTCAGCCTCTCATGCACATGACCATGCCTAGCTGGAACTTTAAATTTGGAACCTAACATCCCAGGCTGTCTTTACATGGACTCCTAACCTGCTTGTCAGAAAGGGTGTGTAAGATCCCCTAGGCACTCGCATGGGCTGGGGCTCACTGCACCATCCCAAGCATCTGCAGACTTACTTCCTGGCCTCCTGCTGCAGCTCTTCAATTTGTTTCTTGAGCACCTCATTTGCCTCTGTGAGGGCAACCACCTGCCCCTTGTCGAACTGCAAAGACTTCAAGAAGAAAGACAGTCTGAGACACACAGAGGGGAGACACAGAGCTGCCCACTCCTCACCTGATTCCTCAGGGTCCATAGTACCCTTCAGCACTTGGGTTTTGAAGAAACCCCCAATAGGGATGCCTGCCCCTTTGGAAATGACACTCCATAGGGGTTAAACATGTAGGAGAAGCAAGACATGACAGGGAGGCAGTGGGTGATAAAGAAAGCCTCCTCCCTGGGGGCTACCAGGAGCCCTGGCACCACCTGCCCTGAAGCCTCAGCTTCTCTCCTGAGTGGGCAGTTTCCCAGAACCAGCTCGACTGTAGCAATAGGTAACTGTGGGTGGCATGTATGTGATGTTCAGCCCTATCCCCACTTGCCCTCCTGGCTCTCCACCAGCCCCCACACGCTGACTCTGACTTAGCACTATCCACCTGTAGCTTCAGCCTGGCTCCTCCCACATGGCCTTCAGCCTGGTCTTCTCTGTGCTCCGTCTCACATACTGCCACCAACCTCCCCACCCCTATCCACTGTTCACCTCAGAAACATCCCTCAGCCTGGACATCGGGACCTGGATTGTAGCCTCCACCCCACTCCCTGAACTTCTTTACCTTCCTACTGTCAACTTCGGTAGGCCAGACCCTCGCCAGCTTCACATATCCAAAGGAAAACCTAGGCTTCCAGGGTGATGGTACCTGCTGTCCCTTCTCTCCACTACAGCCACAGTGGCTCAGACTGCTGTGCCCTCCCTGATGCAAGGATGCTCTCCACCACAGGAAGGAGGCCCCTGGCACCTGTACACCCCCTCCTTGTTTACTCCCATCATCTACATTACTGCCTGGACTTGCTTGCCTGTCCCACTAGGCCATTGGCTCTGAGAGGGCTTTGTTTTTGACTATTCATAAAGCTTCTGCCCACCACATCTGGTCCCTGCCCCAGTGGCACATGCTGAGTCCCTGAGCACATTGGTCTGACCCAACCCAGGACATCTGCAGACCTGCAGCTGTGCCTCCATCTCCTCTCGCTCCTTCTGCACTGACTGGAGATGTCCTTCAAGATCCATCGCCTGCTGCTGGGCCTGCGATGCTTCCTTCTGTAGGCGTGAGTGCTCCAACTCTGTGGCTCTCTTCTCTCCATGCAGCTTCAACAGCTCTTGCCTCAGCCCCTTCACCTCTGCGTCCAGCCCCTTCTTTGTGGCTTTCAGCTCGCTGACAAGCTGGTCTCTAGAGGTGGCATCCCGCCGGTAGGCCTCCACCATCACCTGCCAATAAGACAGAGCCTTAGGAGTCATCTTCCCAGGGGCCAGGAGTTATCTTCCCAGGGGCCAGGATGCCTCAAACAAAGGTATTTACCACTTAACTAGGGCATAACTTTTTTGACCTAAACATATTTCATCAAATCTAAGACACCCCCAACTGAGACACATTATTTTATCCTCTAAGTGATGTCATGGTGCCCATACAAAGTCTGTGTCCCACCAGCCTCCTGGATATCTGTCTTGAACAGTGCAGCAACTCCTCCTCCCTATGGCTACACTGTGTGGCTTCTGACAGGTAACCCCCTTGCTTGGATCTCAGTAATAAAACATACCACCACCTACAACACTACTTTGGAAATTTCCTTCTCTCAGATCCTACAAGGCACTTGATTGCTGCGTTGCAAGAAAGTATGGGGTCAGAACCCTTCCTCCATCCAGACAGAGTGGCTTCACTAACAGAATCTACACTTTGCCTCTCCTGTCACACTTTGATGTATTTCAATGCTGGAACAGGGTATACATTTTTCAAAGATGTTTTAAATGGCAAACACAATCTGTGTAGTAATAACACAAAACATACACAATTCTCTGAAGTGCTGATAACAGAATGTCATGACAGATTCAGCAATGACAGCTGCCACCCTGACATGTGGGATCACAGACTTCTACCTTGCTATGGAAGTGTACCCTGAATTTGGAGATTGATACAAGGAGGGAGAATATCTTATAATCAATGAAGTGCCTATGAAAAAATCAAGGAGACTGTTGTTACCTCTTTGATCAATTTCATTCTATTGAAGAAATTAAACTGCTCAGGACTGTGCATACACTTATTTCAAATAAAGAAACAATAACACATTTTTACCTTTTGTTGAATAAACTGTTCCTTTACTTTTTGCATCTGCTTTCTCAGAGTGGCAGTCTCCTGCTGCAGGTGCTCCACCTGGGGGGACATGTGTACACAGTTGTCACACTGGAGCTTCAGGAGGGGTGCCCCGCTCACACTAACAGTAGGGAGGAGAGGGCAAGACAGTGGGAGCAGGGACTAGACAGGGATACTCTAGCTCAGGGGCTTGCAAGCCTTTCTTGGAAGCAGCCGAACAGGAAGCCTCTCCATTCATAGGCTGTATGGTTGCTGCTTGAGGCACAAAAGCAGCTGTAGATAGTAAACAAATAAGCAGAGCTGTGTTCCAGGCTCAGCGCCTATGGCTCAAGTGGCTAAGGCGCCAGCCACATACACCTGAGATGGTGCGTTCGAATCCAGCCTGGGCCCGCCAAACGATGGCTGCAACCAAAAAAATAGCTAGGCGTTGTGGCAGGTGCCTGTGGTCCCAGCTACTTGGGAGGCTGAGGCAGGAGACTCTCTTGAGCCCAGGAGTTGGAGGGTGCTGTGAGCTGATGCCACGGCACTCCACCCAGGGGGACAGCTTTTGGATATGTCTAAAAAAAAAAAAAAAAAAAAAAAAAAAGAACTATGTTCCAATAAAATTTAATTTATAAAACTAGGTGGTGTACTGGGTCCCCAGGTTAAGTCTGTCAACCCTGGCCTTGTATCCTGGAGGCCACTTTATTCCCACTCACTGGGCACTTGTAAGAAATGCAACTCCCAGGCCCAACCCAGCGCTACTGAATCGGAATCTGATGTGGAAACCCCAAAGGATTCAGAACAGGTAACATTTGTGAATACTATTATATCTCAGCAAAAGTGCTTCTTAAGAATCTGGGTGTTTGCTTGGCGCCCGTAGCACAGTGGGTATGGCACCAGCCGTATACATGGAAGGTGGCAGGTTCAAACCCAGACGGGGCCAGCTAACCAACAACTGACAACTCTACCAAAAAATAGCCAGGGCATTGTGGGGGGTGCCTGAGGTTCCAGCTAATTGGAAAGCTGAGACAAGAGAATCGCTTGAGTTTGAGGTTGCTGTGAGCTGTGACAACACAGCCTTCTACCAAGGGCAGCATGGTGAGACTCTGTCTCAAAAACAAAAACAAAAAGAATCTAGGTGTTGCCCAGCGCCCATAGCTCAGTGGTTAGAGCACCGGTCACATACACTGAGGCAGGTGGATTTAAATTGGCTCAGGCCTGCTAAACAATAACTGCAAGAAAAAAATAGCCGAGCATTGCAGCAGGTGCCTGTATTCCCAGCTATTCAGGAGGCTGAGGCAAGAGAATAGCTTAAGTCAAGAGATTGAAGTTGCTGTGAGCTGTGACACCATAGCACTCTACTGAGGGTGACACAGTGAGACTGTCTCAAAACAAAAAAAAAAATAATAACCTGGGTGTGAAGCTGGGGTGCACTGGCTCACACCTATATCTTAGCACGCTGGGAGGTGAGATGGGCAGATTGCTTGAGCTTAAGAGTTTGGGACCAGCCTGAGCAAGACCCCATCGCTAAAAATAGCAGGGCGTTGTGGCAGGTGCCTATAGTCCTAGCTATTTAGGAGGCTGAGACCGGAGAATTGCTTGAGCCCAGGAGTTTGAGGTTGCTGTGAGTTATGAAGCCATCTCACTCTACTGAGAGCAACATAGTGAGACTCTGTCTACAAAAAGAAAAAGAATCTGGGTATGGGGGTCTGGCACAGTGGCTCATGCCTGTGATCCTAGCTCTCTGGGAGGATGAGGCAGGTGGATCCCTCGAGCTCAAGAGTTTGAGACCAGCCTGAGCAAGAGTGAGACCCCCATCTCTAAAACTAAGCCAGGTGTTGTGGTAGGCGCCTATAGTCCCAGTTACTCAGGAAGCTGAGGCAAGAGAGTTACCTGAGCACAAGAGTTGGAGGTTGCTATGAGCTATGATGCCACAGCACTCTACTAAGAGTGACAAAGTGAGACTCTTGGTCTAAAAAAAAAAAAAAAAAGAACCTGGGTGTGTTGGCAGCACCTGTAGTCTCAGCTACTGAGGAGGCTAAAGTAGGAGGACCACATGAACACAGGAGTTCCAGGCTGCAGTAAGCTGTGATTACACCACTGTACTGAGGCCTGGGCGACAGTCAGACCCTGTCTCAAATCAAAGAATTAAAAAACAGCCAACTGATAAAGGCTGTGCAGCTAGAAAGCACTGGTACATGTCATGTGATGAAGATGCTGCCACATATGTTACATGAGGAAGCCCCATGATATTGAGTTTATATGCAGCTTTTGGAGCTCCATTTCTAGAAATGGGCAAGAGCCTGTTCATGGCCCAAGGATTTCTCTGTTTGAATGATTCCTCTTCTAAGACAAGAATATACTCCACACAAATCCTAGTTATCACCTGAGTGTGATTAGGAAGTGAACCATTTTTCCCCCACACTATGGAAGGTGGCTCCTTCAGACACCTTCCTGGGAATGATCAATGCATAAGTCCCTAGTACCTGTTGATGGGTCCCTCATTACCTGCCCCTGGTCCCACAGCAGCTGCATGTAGGGGCAAAGGCTTGGAACCAGGCAAAGGGAGAGCCACGATCAGATAAACCTCCAACCTCACATGGACAGTGCTGTTTCCAGACACCCTGCATATCCCAGCAAGGCTAGTGGAGTGATCAACACCTGGCAGGCTGGGGTCAGGGCCAGTCTATCTCCCAGTTAGGTTGACTCTGATCCCCAAGTGGAAAAGCGGCTTGCTGGGGAGGCAAGAACACCACCACCACTACCTCATCTGTTTTGGGGTGAACCTGGATTAAATAACTACCAGTGTGCAATAACTACAGTACAGGTCTAATTCCAATATGATTAACAATGCATGGTACCACCAAAAGCTTCTTTCAGAGATTTCCAAGTGTTAGCTCATGTTCTTACTGAGCAAAGAGTGAAATCAAGTTCAAAGGAATTCTGAAAATTCCTCTAAATTAACTCCTTCAACACTGTAACTATAACCATCTAGTGCAGTGGTTCTCAACCTTCCTAATGCTGCAACCCTTTAATACAGTTCCTCATGTTGTGGTGATACCCAACCATAATGGTATCACCATGATTTTGGAAGTACTCTACCAGGAAACACCAGTTTCTGCCCACTGATGATTTGGAGCAATGAGTGGGAAGTAACTGGAAAGTAACTTAGTATGGAGTGGTCAGTTAGCCTCCTTCTACTTTACTTTCCCAAAAGGAAGACAGATAATGACTTCCTCTTGCCCTGGCTCCTTACAGAGTGGGATTTATTTATTTTTTAAGTTTCCCCCCATTTATATATATATAATATATATAATATATATTTAAACTTTTTATGTTTTTTCCCCCTCAAGTCATATATATATATACACACACACAGAGTAGCATTTATTTATTTTTTAAGTTCCCCCATTTATATATATATATATTATTTTATATAATATATATATAAAAATATATAAATATATATAATTATATATTTATGTAATAAATATATAAAATTATATAAATAAGTATATATATATTATTTTCTCTATACATATACATGTGTTTATTTGGTTTCCACTTTCTGCTTCACAAAATTAAAAAGGCTTAAAATTTAATAAGGGTAACAATGTTTAAGATAAGGACTAGAAACAAAAACCTGCTAAAGAATGAACGAAGATAAATACATTAGGAAAAGAAATCAAATGATTGCTGCAATGAAATATTGAACAATAATAATAATAATGCAAAACAAGTAACTTTTTTTATTGGGGGTGGTCCAGTGGGGCTACACGCCAGGAGGCACAACCAACTTTCTTGCAGCTCCTCCTGACTCTTTGCTCCACATCATCAGTGGGCAGAAACTGGTGTTTCCTGGTAGAGTACTTCCAAAATCAAATCATATATTTTATAAATTATTTTTATGTTTACAGACTTGGGGGCATGAGTATAGTTTTGTTACATGGATGTAGTGCATAGTGCTGAGGTTTGGACTTCCTGTGAACCCATCACTGAAGTGTGTCCATCCACCAAGGTGACTTCTCACTGCACAGCCTCTACCCTTTGAGTCTCTGAGCCTACCACCCAACTTTCATGACCAGGTATGCACATTACTTGGCTCCCACATGTGAGAACATGTGATAGTTGACTTTTTTTTTTGAGACAGAGTCTCACTCTTTCACCCTTGGTAGAGAGCTGTGGCATCCTAGTTCACAGCAACCTCAAACTCTTGGGCTCAAGTGATCCTCTTGCCTCAGTTTTTCATTTTTAGTAGAGATGCAGTCTCACTCTTGCTCAGGTTGAGCTCTAGTAATCCACCCATATTAGCCTCCAAGAGTGCTAGGATTACAGGCATTAGCCACTACACCTGGCTGGTATTTGACTTTGTGTTTCTTTTTTTTTTTTTGAGACGGAGCCTCAAGCTATCCCCCTGGGTAGAGTGCCATGGCATCACGCTCATAGCAACCTCCAACTCCTGGGCTCAAGCGAGTCTCCTGCCTCAGCCTCCCAAGTAGCTGGGACCACAGGCGCCCGCCACAAGGCCTGACCATTTTTTGGTTGCAGCCATCATTGTTGTTTGGCGGGCCCAGGCTGGGGATTCGAACCCGCCACCTTAGGTATATGTGGCTGGTGCCTTAGCCACTTGAACCACAGGCGCCGAGCCAACTTTGTGTTTCTGAGTTGTTTCACTTTAGAGTAGGATTTATTGCTCAACACCAATTCTACTTCCTCCATATTGTTTGTCTACATTTTCAAGCATGTTTGCCTATATCAAAACCACAGCATGCTGTCAGTACATCAGTTCTTCTCTGGCATGGTGTATTTGTCAGTGATGCTCCCAGGCTCCAGGAATGTGGTCCATGGGCCAGGCCCTGCTGGCTCATGGCCCCCCAGTACCACCTCACACCACAGCTGCCCTGCCCAAGAGTCTGGTGGGGCCACATACCAGGAGGCACAACAACTTTCTTGCAGTTCCTCCTGACTCTTTGCTACACATCATCAGTGGGCAGAAACTGGTGTTTCTTGGTAGAGTACTTCCAAAAGCCCACCCAAAACTCAATTTCCCAGGTCTGCGCTTCTCTACTCCCAGCAGCTATTGCAGGGCCAAAACCACAGACACTGGTGTGATCCTGTCCCCTGTGGAGCTGAGCCGTAGTGGTCACTCACATTGCAAAACACATCCAAAGAAAGGACCAATCAGCACTCATTCTTGTGCATATGATTTTGACTCATAACAAAACGATAGCAGACTGCGTTACCTGGCTGGACTTGATGGCTAATTCTTCTCTCAACTGCTCTAAAATTCCAGACGTTTCTTCAGTACCTTCCTCTAAGCGTCTTGCTTCTCTGTCACATTCCTCCTTGCTGCTCTTAGCTGCCTGAAGAGCCACCTCCAGGACAATCTTCTCATTCTGTAGGAAGTGGATTGTGTCCTCTCTGGAGGCTGCCTCCCCCTGCAGCTCCCCCAGCCTGGCCTGCAGCTCATCGAAGTGTGTCTGCAGGCTATCAAGGGCCTGCTCCCTGGCCCGCAGCACCTCCTGTGTTGAGGTGAGCTGCTTCAACAGGCCCAGGTGTTCCTGCTGCAAATCCTCCAGCTGCTGGTCTCGCTGGTGCAAAGTCAACTTAACCTGGGAAAGAGGTAATAAGTTCAATACAGTGCTACTGATCCTACTCCAAGGATCCTACTGATCCTACTTTTCCCTGTTCAGATTTTAAATAATTTTAATTGACATCACTTTGGAAGGACATTTTTTTTTTTTTGCTTTTTATTTGTTTTTGAGACAGAGCCTTACTCTATCACTCTGGGTGGAGTGCTATGGTGTCACAGCTCACAACAACTTCAAACTCCTAGGCTCAAACCATTCTCTTGCCTCAGCCTCCCACGTAGCTGGCAATACGTGTCTGCCACAATGCCCATTAGTTTTTTTATTTATAATAGAGACAGATCTCACTCTTGTTCAGGCTGGTCCCTAACTCCTGAGCTCATGTGATCCATCTGCCTCAGTCTTCCAGTGTGTTAGGATTGAGTCCAGCCTGAGGGATTTTTTTTTTTTTTTTTTGAGACAGAGCCTCAAGCTGTCCCTCTGGGTAGAGTGCCATGGCATCTCAGCTCACAGCAACCTCCAACTTCTGGGCTCAAGCGAGTCTCCTTGCCTCAGCTTCCCAAGTAGCGGGGACCACAGGAGCCCACCACAGCACCCGGCTATTTTTTGGTTGTAGCCGTCATTCTTGTTTGGTGGGCCCGGGTTGGATTTGAACCCGCTACCTTGGGTGTATGTGGCTGGTGCCTTAGCCGCGTGAGCCACAGGTGCCGAGCCCTGAGGGACATTTTTATGCAAAATTCTGACAAAGAAGAACAAGACCAGGAGCAGACACATGGCCAGATGTGGACAGTAGCACAGTCTGATAATATGACCCTCATATAGGTCTGTGTGACACACCTGACACTGAATAAGCCCATACAGCTACCTGTGTGCAGCCCTGTGGCATCTGGCCTGATGTGGTGGCA
This sequence comes from Galago senegalensis, assembly GCA_963575145.1. NCBI lineage: Eukaryota > Metazoa > Chordata > Mammalia > Primates > Galagidae > Galago > Galago senegalensis. Next base: position 50,201 of record CAUYTI010163185.1, read on the forward strand.
AGTACTTGCCTGCTCTAGCTGCTGCTCCAGGGATACTGCCGAGGCTGCTACCCTCTGTAGCCGCTGCCTCTCATCTTCGAACTCCTCCAGTCTCCTCTGGAGGTCTTCCTCTACCATTGTCTTCGCCTCCTGGATCTGCACAAAGGCTGCTTCTTGATCCAACATGTCAGCCTGAGCCCAGGAAATAACAGTGTTTTTCAAACAGCAGGAAACTTGACTATTGACAACAGCCAGCCAACCTCCTGCTTCATAGAGAACATGCTGCCTGGGAGACAGGCCTCCCAGCCACATCACCATCCTGTCTGCTGCTCAAGTGACTGGGCTGGACCCTCTGACCAGGCCACTTGGAGCTCCTCTCTCAGCCAGCCCAATACAGTCCTCCCCTCTGCTAACACACAGGCCTGGCCTAACATAGGCAGGCATACCACCCAGTTTTAAGAACTGAAGAATGAAGCTTCGCTGGCCATTTCTCCCATGAAGACAGGTGGGTGGCAGGTCCCTCCTTTGGAGGTGAGTGATAAAACATTCTCTTTTACCAGAGTATCACTTGATACCACCTAGTAAACAAAACACAACACTAGGAGACCACAGGGCAAACATGGCATTCCTTACATTTGTACTGTAAAGGTGAGGCCTAACATCTAAGTACACTTCTTAGGGGAAAAAATTAGTGTTTTAGTTTATAATCTAAAACTAATCACTTAAATTTTTTTCAGCTCTTTGTCACTTAGCCTTTAAGTATTATAGCTGAAACAACATGACTCTCTTCCATCATTCTGGTTAAGTGGCCCCCATAATCTACCTATGGAAGAGGGCCAGGAGAGTACAAGCCCAGCATGCAGCAAGGGCAGCCAGGCACAAAATGCCATCTTGAACCTGCCCAGAAGTTTTATACTGTTTGTTTCTTACTTTTTCCAACAAGACATTAAGTAGGTATTATTATCCCCACTTTATAAAGAAGGAAATGAGGTTCAGATAGGTGAAGAAATCTCCCACAGCTAAAAAGAAAATAGCTGCCTAGATCCATCCAGAGCTATACACTTCCCATCCTCTGGGGAGGCTCTAGGCTTGCAGTTGGCAGAGAACATAACAATTCCACATGGTGGCAGGAGGATGAAATAACAGTGCAGGCTGAGTGCTCAGAAATAAAAAAAATGTCTATTATCGCTGGGCTTTGAAATGCTGTCAGTCACAAAGATGTACTAAACCATTTCCTCTCATCCTCTCAGCACCAAGCATTATCCCACTGGCAATGACCAGCTGCCTGGGAGCCAGGCCCAGGGTGGAGGAGAAAAACTCCATGGTGTGACTCACTTACAGGTAAGAGATGAGGGATGGGCTCCCCAAACCTTACAAAGCTATCACTGTAAGCTGTTGAAAAGAATATCAAAATCTGTATGTGTGCATAATAAAAAATAAACTGTATCTATGTTTATGTGTGTCTATGTCTTCTTAATCTCACCAGCATGGCCCAAAGTCAGATAAATATCAGCCCCTGGCCTCACCTCAATGCTCTGGAGCTGAACAGCTATGCGCTCCTTCTCTTTGATGGACCTGTGTTGTGTTTCTGTCAGCTGGTGGGATAGGGACACATTCTCAAGTTTCAGGTGCTCCAGGAGGCCTGCCTGGGTCATCTGTCCAACCTTTAAAGAAAACATCCATAAGGTAAAAAATATTCAGCTTCAAGTAAGAAATGCAGACCAGCCTGTCCCAGAGGCCCCAGGGTCAGGGTCCTTGGCTGCCCCACACAATGGCTCCCATGCATGCCCCAACCCATCATATGTTATCCACCACAAACAGAGGCCACCTGGGCTCTATGTGCCCACATGGAAGGCCTACAGCCCAGACATCAGCAGTCATCACACTACTACTATGTAGCATGGGGTAGGACCTATGCAAAGTCCCTTCAGCTGCTGGGTGCAATATCATATGCCCACAACCCTACCTACTCAGAAGGGTGCAACAAGAGGATCACTTGGGCCCAGGACTTTTGAAGGCAGCCTGGGCTACATGGAGAGACCCCATCTCTAAAAACAAAGTACTTGTCAAAGGAGCATCTCTAAGTCCCTGCAGGTGGAGACCTTTTACTTTTTTTTTTTTGAGACAGACTCTTACTTTGTTGCCCTTGGTAGAGTGCCATGGCATCCCAGCTTATAGCAACCTCAAACTACTGGGCTCAAGCAATTCTCTTGCCTCAGCCTCCCAAGTAGCTGGGACTACAGATGCCTTCCACAACGCCTGGCTATTTTTAGAGGCGAGGTCCCGCTGTAGCTCAGGCTGGTCTCGAAGAACTGACAAAATTCAGCAGGTGCCCTCTAGGCCTCACCCTCAGCCTGACGCCCCACATGCACCTTCCCAGAAGGGTTGTTCCCAGCCCAACCCAGCATCTGTCTGGGTCCATAGATGGTCTACTGCCCTTTCAACTAGGCAGCCCCTCTAGAAGGAAGAGCCCAGAGCCACGACCCCCAGGGCAGAAATAGTTCAGCTGAGGAAGCTAAGAGCAGAAAAGGAAGTGCAAGGGCTGCCTGTGCTGTGTGTGACCTGCTCCCACATCAGAGCCAGTTCCAGTGAAACTCCCAAATCTCAAGGCCTGGCAGAAGCTGTGGGCTTCAGGTTCTAAATGAAGACTGTACACTGAACTTGCTGGGGCTGTTTCAAGACAGTGAGAAGCGAGGCTGCCTTGCATTTTCTTCCCTTCCAGAACAGAGAGGGGAACTTGGGTATGACTAAATTGAAAACGCTAATTAAATATTTTTAGTTTTTTTTTTTTTTTGCAGTTTTTGGCTGGGGCTGGGTTTGAACTCGCCACCTCCAGCGTATGGGGCCGGTGCCCTACTCCTTTGAGCCACAGGCACTGTCCTAAACATTTTTAGTTTTTATTGTTATACAGGATGCAATAGTTTTATTAATTGAGCAGTAGTATTTTCCTGATTAAGTTATGAAGTAATATAATATGGAGCATGATGTTGTCTAAAATAAATATAAATAAAAGCAATAGGCTCGGCACCTGCAGCTCAAGTGGCTAAGGTGCCAGCCACATATACCAGAGCTGGCTGGGTTCGAATCCAGCCTGGGCCTGCTAAACAACGACAACTACAAACAAAAATTAGCCAAGTGTTGTGGCGGGCGCCTGTAGTCCCAGTTCCGTGGGAGGCTGAGGCAACAGAATTGCTTAAGCCCAGGAGTTTTAGGTTGCTATGAGCTGTGATGTCATGGCACTCTACCCAGGGCGACAGCTTGAGGCTCTGGCTCAAAATAAATAAATAAATATAAATGCAGCATATCATAGTTTAAAAATAAAAGAAAGAAAACTCTAATTAAGGAATGCTGAGATTGGGTTTCAAAGGTATTTCAAAAAAATGAGCCATGACTCTCAGACCACCACTTAGTATTTCCCTCTATTTCTGTCGTCCAAAGCACTTTCTGATTTTTATCAGGATATGTAAAACTGACTTACTTTTTCAAATATGTTATGTCTGGGCCAGGTGTAGTGGCTCATGCCTGTAATTCTAGCATTCTGGGAGCTGGGATGCCAAGGCGGGTGGATTGACTGAGCTTAGGAGTTCAAGACCAGCCTGAGCAAAAGTGAGACACAATATCTACCAAAAGTAGGAAAACTAGCCGGGCATTGCGGTGGGCGCCTGTAGTCCTAGCTTCTTGGGAGGCTGAGGCAAGAGGATCACTTGAGCCCAAGAGTTTGAAGTTGCTGTGAGTTAAAATGCCACAGCACTCTATCCATGGCACAGAATGAGACTCTGTCTCTGAATAAATGCATGCATGCATGAATGAATGAATAAATAAAATGTTATGTCTGTAGCCTAAAAAGTGAATTAAATTGTATGACGATTTATTTCCAAGTACACTGTAAGCAGAACAAAGGCTTTTCTTTATGGTCCTTTGGCTTAAAAAATATGTAATATAAATTGAAGAGAACTCCCATTTTGTATATTTGTAAACTTGATAAAAAAGGAATATTTGGTTAAATTAGTATTTTACATCTCCTACTTAGGAAATAAAGTTTTAATAAATCTACAATACTTTACCTGGAAAAAAGTCCCATAGCCAAGTAATAAAACTGACTGAGCCTGACTGAGGTGCTCCTTAACACCTCATGCTTGTTCTGACTGGCTGGTCACGGAGACTTGGCACAGTGCACTTTAGCCACTCACCTTTCCCTCCCTAGTGTCTCTACCTACTGACACTTGGCCCCCATGGGGTGAGGGGCAAGCCCAGAGGTGACTTCACCCAACAGATGTTTCTCCCATTGACCTAGACTGATACCCCAACATGGGCAGAACAGATGTAGATAGAGTGTCCACTCACAAAGTGAACAGGAAAGAGAGGGAACGCTCCCTACAGGACAGGACAGTTTCTGTGGGAGAGCTAGTCACCGTATATCACTGGCAGCCCGAACAGCCAGATGAAGGTAACACTGCAACTGGGAAGAGATGTCTGCCATGCTCTGAGCTACAGACATCCCAGTGGGACAGGATCCTGAGTGGAGGGATTTGAGGGCTGACCTCATATGGGGTGGGAATTGCCCTGTGGAGGAGGGAAGAGACTGACTAGGCAGAGCCAGGAACATGGGACATGCCAGAGAGGGAGACTATAGAATTAAAACTCTTCAAACAGAAGATGTAAGACTCTGGTGTCAAAAGGTCATGCAGGGAGGTCCAATACAAGACATGGAGTAGTTGAGATTGGTGCTTATTAACAGATTAAAAACAAACAAGCTTGGTGCCTATAGCTCAGTGGCTAGGGTGCCAGACACATACACTGGAGCTGGCAGGTTCAAATTTAGTCCAGGCCTACCAAACGACGACAAATACAACAAAAAAATAGCTGGACGTTGTGGCGGGCACTTGTAGTCCCAGCCACTCGGGAGGCTGAGGCAAGAGAATCACTTAAGCTAAGAGTTTGAGGTTGCTGTGAGCCATGATGCCATGGCACTCTGCCCAGGGCAACAGCTTGAGACTCTGTCTCAAAAACAAACAAACAAACATTATCTGTGAAATCAAAAAACAGAAAAGGCTTTTTTTTTTTTTTAAATTATTTTACTTTTTCAGAGACAAGGTCTTGCCCAGGCTGAAGTGCAGTGGCTACTCATGGGCACAGTCACATTGCAGCCTCCAATTCCTGGTCCTCTTACCTCAATATCCTAAGCAGCTAGGAATGCAGATATGCAGTAGCCCCAGGCTGGAGTACATCACGGCTTACTGCAACCTACAACTCTTGGGCTTGAGCCATCCTCCTACTACTGCCTCCTGAGTAACTGGGACTACAGACCCATCACAGTCAGCTAATTTCTTCTATTTTTAGCAGAGACAGTGTCTCACTCTTGCTCAAGCTGATCTTGAACTCCTAAGCTCAAGTGCTCCTTCTGCCTTGGCCTCCCAAAGTGCTAGGATTAGAGGTGTGAGCTACCATGTATGGCATAATTTAGGGAAAAGGTACTGTTCCACATGAAGACATGAAGCATGACCTACCAGGCCATGTGCTGTGTCTTCCCTGGGAGTCCTGGGGGCCGTACCTGGATGTGGGCCATCTCACCCTGCAGCCTGACTCGGGCCTCCTGTGCTAGGGCAAGCTGCTGCTGGTACCACTGCCGGACATTCTGCAGGGATGAGATTTCTGCCTGTGAAGCCTTCAGCTTGCTGGTCAGTGTCGCACGTTCCAGTTGCACCTGCTGCAGCTGGCTTTGCAAGGCTGTCATCTGTTGTCGAAGATCATGCACTATAAGTGAGAAAAGCCAGCTCATACTAATGGCCACAAGCAGGAGAGCCCACAGTTCTGCATAGACGCTTGTCACAAAGGGGTCTCTCTGCAGAGTGCAAGAAACACGATTGATTCTGGTTATTCTCAGTAGTTAACATTTTAGAAAGTCACTGTCACCATGCATCTGCAAATACAGAGCCATTGCTCCTGGGGAAACATAATGTCAGGTCCTCTGAGCCTCTGGCCACAAGATGTTCATCAACTGACCAGTATGTAACCTCTGTTTATGTATGCTTCTATTTAAAGACAACTTGTGAAGACATAATGTGGACTCACTCATGTTGAACTCACAGCCAAAAGGCCTGAACAAAGCTTCTCTGAGAAATGTACCTTTTCTATAAAACACAGCACAGCCTCCTTGCGCTTAACAATACCAGCTGGTAGTTGGGGACATTTTAAATAGCAAAACCATCCCCCCAAAGCACAGAAATACAAATATGGCACTGAGTAGACCAGGAAAAGAACACTTGTTCCCAGTCTGAGCTGAGGCAAGGCAAAGTGTAGCCTCATTCCACCATAGTGAGGAATGAATATCTCACACAACTTAGGTTTCTACCTCTCCGCACATGTCCATAAGCGACTATTAAAGCTCTGTGAGTGGGCAGCGCCTGTGGCTCAGTGGGTAGGATGCTGGCCCCATATACCAGGGTGGTGGGTTCAAACCTGGCCCCAGCCAAATTGCAAAAAAAAAAACAGCCAGGCGTTGTGGCAGGTGCCTATAGTCCCAGCTCCTCGGGAGGCAAGAGAATCACCAGAAGTTGAAAGTTGCTGTGAGCTGTGACACTACAACACTCTACTGAGGGCGATAAAGTGAGATTCTGTCTCTAAAAAAAAGAATAAATAAAGCTCTATGAGTACTGATTGGGGGGTTCAAAGAAATTTAAGTAGGCAAATTCACAGTTGCAGAATCTGTGATACTCAAAATCAACTGTGTGTCCACAAATTGTGGAGGACCCTGAGGCTCTTATCTTTGAATGGCCTGATGTTCACCAGCCATCAACAAACAACAGTGATGTTAGTGTACCCATCCCTTGTCGGGTGTGAGCCAGGACTGAGTGGCCCTGACTGAAGTCTAGCTGGTTCTGCTGCTCACTGAACACTGGTCAGATGGAACCTTGCAATTCAGAGTCACAAACTTATTTTGGTGTTTCATACTTTCTAGATGTTATAGTTTCTCCTTGGGGACTGGGTATCATAAAGTGCTCAAAGACTGAAAAATAACAGCAATTTGAAAAAGGTCTCCTGTTTGTTTCCTGGTTGGGTCTCTTTCAGCATTAAGACATAGCCTCTGTGACAATGGCTTTTAACCTACCTCTGTGCCATTAGATCTGAGACCAGGCTCACATTGTCTAGGCCCTCATGTCAGGCTAACACAGGCCCTCCTATTGCTCTGACCCCGCCCTAAGAAGAGCCTCATCCAAGCAGTGAGTGCATGAGTCCCAGTATACCCCTTAGGCTCTGATTTGCAGTCTTCCCACCACCCCTCACCCTCTTCTTCCTGCCCCCTGCTCACACCACCACATCTAAGCTTGGAGGCCAGAATTTTCTCAGTGTTCAGTGGGCTCATAGCATCAATTCTGAGACTGGCTCGGGGAGTGGGGGGAGGGGCTGGGCACAGGAGTACCCAAGAGCACAAGGTTAGCATAAAGAAAGCCACAGACATACTGCTGAGCCATAGGGCCACCACAGCTCCCTACAACTCCATGACTCGAGACGTTCCCAGGTCAGTCCTATTAAGAGAAAGTTAACTAGAATGCTGAACACAGCTCTGCCAACTAGCAAACCTAAGTGTTGTTTTTAAATATATTAAATAGAATCTACAATTCTGTGGAATCAGTAAGTAGCTTTGCATCCCAAACAAGACTGGATTTTTAAGGCAGAATGAATAGAAACAATTAACTACTATTGTTAGGGTCTAAAGTCAATTTCTAAGATCTAACTCATTTCCCCGGATACCCCTGCAAAAATGTGCAGAATTCCACAAGGTCAAACAGAAAGTGTATTTCCTTTAGAAAAGTAGACACCTTGTGTGTAAATTACAAACTAATAAAACTCCACAGCCACATGGACGTGGTAACAGAGTGCCCCCAGCTCCACCTGCAGGGCAGCCATGTGAGGACATGAGCAGAGTACAGATGGCTGGGCTCTCACCTGTGTTGTCCTTACTGAGGATGCTCTTTTGCATGTCTTCTACTTTTGCCACAAGCCTCTGGTACTGTTCCTCTGCCAACTTCAGGTCACTATTGGAGGATGCCAGGCTGGCATTTTTTGCTTCCAGCATATTCTGCAGGTCGGTCATAGCCTGCTCCAGATCCCAGCAGGACTGCTTCAAGGTGTCCACCTCCAGGCTGAGGGAGTCCTGTCGCTGCTGGCTGGTCTGGCTGTGTTCCACCTGCACCTGCAGCCTGGTGCTGAGGGCCGCCAGCTGTGCCTGCAACTCTGCCTTTTCCTTAAGTGCCTGAAAAGACCCCAAACCACCACCCTAACTTTCAGGAAGAGAAGCCAATTCTGGCCAGTACATTCACTGAGAGAGAAAGATGTCTGACAGCAACTTCACACACGTTGCCACACCGGCTACACCCCAACAAGAAGGTGATTTTCCAGACAGGCACTGGAGGCAGAAAAGGCAGGAAAGGCACCTATAGTGCCTGCCCTAGCTTTAGGGCCAGCTGTGCTCTGCAGGGCAGCACCATGCAGGGCTGTAAAGGCACCACTCTGCTGCCAGGATGTGGGAAAATACCTTTTTCAAAAATCAAAAAAGTTTACATGAACTCACGCACACACAAACAAAGCAAGAATACCAGGCATGTTGAGGGACCCTAAGATAAAAAGCTATCAAATTAAGATTAGAGGGGGAGGCTCGGCACCTGTAGCTCAACCGGCTAAGGCGCCAGCCACGTACACCTAAGGTGGCGGGTTCGAATCCCCAGCCTGGACCCGCCAAACAACGATGGCTGCAACCAAAAAATAGCCGGGCGTTGTGGCCGGCGCCTGTGGTCCCAGCTACTTGGGAGGCTGAGGCAAGAGACTCACTTGAGCCCAGGAGTTAGAGGTTGCTGTGAGCTGTAATGCCACGGCACTCTACCCAGGGGGACAGCTTGAGGCTCTGTCTCAAAAAAAAAAAAAAAGATTAGAGGGGGATGGGAATGGGCAAAAAATGACCCCTGGGACAAGCTGCTACTACATGAGAGGGTCTGAGGGGCTCTAGCCAGGGCCACTGGACGCAGGAATAGTCCTGAGTAACCACAACAGTGCCATCCACAAGATGAAGCAGGAAAAGAGAGGAAAGGCCACAGGAGCAGCGGAGATGCCACAAGATGTGAGTGAGGGATAACATGCTACTCACTAGCAGCACACCTGCATTCTAAGCATGCATGGGAACCCCAAATTCACACACCAAGATGAACAGCAAATACAACAAACAGAAGAGCAAACACTCAGTTAACATCAAGTTAACCGAACAAATTTAATGAGATTTTAGACTAAGTACAACTAGCACCTGCACAGATATGCCAGGGAGCACTGCACCCATGCAGTCCATACAGGCCTTGGTTTGGATGCACCAAAGCATACATCAGTGATTCAGGAGGATGAGAAGAGAAAAGTAAAGTAAGAGCAAGCTTTCGGATTGTCCAAGGGACTGAATATACAGAGGAAGTGGAAATGTATTTGATGAGAGGGCTATATTCTAAAGCAAGTAGAACTCTTACTAAAGTAAAAATTGTATATACCAAAATTAACCTTGATGTCTCTGAAATCACCTCTTTAGTACAGTTTTATGTACCATACAGTGGTTGGTTTGTGTCCAAGGACCATGTTGCACACAGAACCATCTTAAACATGAAATGTCCATCTAGTAAATCCAGCTCCTCTCACCATGGGCATGCTCCCCTCCTGCCCTGCACACACTCTCTAAAAGGATACCCTCTCCTCAGTCACATCTCTGTGCCATCTGTGTGTTCTCACTTTCTCTCATGCCAACAGCAGAAAGCTGAATTCCATTGGACTGATTTACATTAATCACTGACAGAAAGATAAAAATCTAGTTCTCCACTATCAATAAAAATACACTTAACAAAATGACAAAGGAAAGCTGAAAATTAAGGGATGAAAAATTATTTTTCTGGCAAGTGCTAACCAGGTACAGCAAAATTAATATTAGAAAAAGCAGAACCCATTGCAAAACATATTAAAGAGGTAAAGACGAAAAGTTTACCATGTCAGAAAAAGGTACAGTCCACCAAGAAAATCAACTATTCTGGACTGTAAAATATCTAACATCCAGGAAATAGTCTGGGCAAATCTTGATGATGGAGCAGAAAGAGTAGAAAACTAACACACCTCCTTCAGAGGTTAACAGACCAAATAGACAAAAAAATATGAAAGACATGGCTGATGTAGCTTACTTTTAAAGACCTTCGTAAAACTTTCTACCCCCAAAAGAGGAATCATACATTCTTTTCAACTGCACGGCACAACAAAACATTAATCAAATATCCATTACCTGACTAGCCTCTAATGATAAAGCTTCCAGTTGTCCTTCGAGTCTCATTTTTTCTTTGAGAACCTGCAACATTTCATCCTGAGTCTCAGCAGCAGAGCCTTCCACAGAAACACTGGAGGACAAAACACAGGACCAGAGACACGTGACGAATGTTGACTGCATGACTTTCTCCATACTCTCCAGTTTCAAACACCCTTGCTACTCCCTCCCATGTTTTTTTTTTTTTTTTTTTTTTTTTTGAGACAGAGCCTCAAGCTATCCCCCTGGGTAGAGTGCCATGGCATCATGCTCACAGCAACCTCCAACTCCTGGGCTCAAGCAAGTCTCCTGCCTCAGCCTCCCAAGTAGTTGGGACCACAGGCGCCCGCCACAACGCCCGGCCATTTTTTGGCTGCAGCCGTCATTGTTGTTTGGCGGGCCCGGGCTGGGGATTCGAACCTGCCACCTTAGGTGTATGTGGCTGGCGCCTTAGCCGCTTGAGCCACAGGCGCCAAGCCCATGTTTTTAAAAGTTAAGTAAAAAGATTTATGTAGAGGGAAGCGCCTGTGGCTCAGTGAGT